>CANNZV010000776.1:0-33490 GCA_947561585.1 Caprella mutica
CATAATCACAGTGACTCTTTTTCTCTGATAGTACATCATCACAGTGACTCTTTTCTCTGAAAGTACATCATCACAGTGACTCTTTTCTCTGATAGTACATCATCACAGTGACTCTTTTCTCTGATAGTACATCATCATAGTGACTCTTTTCTCTGATAGTACATCATCACGTACTGTGACTCTTTTCTCCTATAGTACATCATCACATTGACTCTTTCTCTAATATTACATCATCACAGTGACTCTTTTCTCTGATAGTATATCATCACAGTGACTCTTTTCTCTGATAGTACTTCATCACAGTTACTCTTTTCTCTGATAGTACATCATCACAGTGACTCTTTTCTCTGATAGTACATCATCACAGTGACTCTTCTCTAATTGTTCATCATCAAAGTGCCTCTTCTCTTCTATGGCCCTACCATAACTTTCTCTGTCAATTTTCTATGGCTGTGCACCATAACTTTCTCTCCTAATCATCTATGGCCCCACCATAACTTTCTCCCTCAATCTTCTATGGCCCCATGATAACTTTATTTCAGGGACAATACCGCACCTTATCCACTACCGTATATTCATTTTCAAATAGAATTTTGAAACTAAAGCAACCACTCTATGAAATATATATATATATATACAATTCCTAATTGACATACTTCATAGTTCAAAATAACCTTAGAGGTCACAATTGAATTCACCATAATCAGAGTGATCTATAAATACCTTGACCTTGAAGATCATTTTACTGTGACTTCTAGTTTTGAATATATTTAGGAAAAAAATCTTTATACCACAAAAAGGAAAGAAAAATAACACCTAGAATATTGTAAGTCCACAGAAGGTGATACAGTGTCCATACCTACTTCTACTGGCGACTCTGACGTCAAAATGACACCAATGGTACACAGAAGGTGATACAGAATCCATACCTACTTCTACTGGCGACTTTGACGTCAAAATGACACCAATGGCAAAAAGAATAGTTTTTCTCATTTTGATTCAATTTCTATATAAGATAAGGTCAACTTAAAATTTTCAAAACAATATAGAAGTAAAACAATTCGGTACACTTGGAGTATGTTTTTGCCATTTAAAAGATTAAATTTGATTATTATCTATATATTAAAATAATACCATGCACAATCACTGGTTCTCTGTTTCAACCATTTCCTGATTTTCTAAAATTATTTTTTGATTAATTCAGTTTCTCATTTTTTTTTCCTACTGGTATATAATTATATACTCTATATACATGTCAATTTTATTCATTATGGTAAGTTTTCCTTTAATTTCCAAACATAGTAAAATTATTTTAAATATCTCTATCCCTTTCATATATGAAATATATATATAACTTTATATCATAGTTTTCATAAATATGTTTCTAGGACTACATTTCTCTATGGGCTTCGACACCCTATGATTTCAATCCCAAACTCTCCTTCCTTGTTAGTTTACTTTCCGAAGTACCCCCCTCACTTATTCGACAACCCCCCCCCCCCATTCGAATCCCCCAGTCCAGGCCGTTCCTAAGAGCAATCGTGATATGTATTCCTAAACAGTTGACGAAGCTTCGGCCGGGTTTCATTCGTTCTTCGGCCCCAGTGAAGCCAGCACCGTCACCCTATTGCTCCCTGTTTAATAATTATCGGCCTTTTTTTATACTAAAATCAACCCTTCATTCAACCAATCAGCGGTGATTTAACATAGGTGTTAATGGGCTCACCATTTCGACGCGTTACCATCACTAACTTCACCACGCGAGTGATACGCATTATATTCCTACCGGTAAGAGTTACACAGTGCTATTCGTACCAGGACTTTTTGATCAGTGTTATTCGTACGGGAAAAGTGATAAATACTGAAAAAGAGATTTTTCCAGTTAAAAAGTTTAAGTTTTTATCAAAAATTAGATAATTAACAGTGAAATGTACAAACAATATTACCATAAAAAATTTGTCACTATGTATGTATTTATTACAATTATTTTTTTGTTATATTTATATATTTAATTATTTAAATTGAGGAAGTAAAACTCGTACTTTTGATTATAAATAAATATGAAAATTAAATTTTTAGAATTTTTATTAAATAGGGTTTGTTCCGAGTTATCGAACAGTTTCACATTTTCGATCACACATTAAAATTTAATGATAAATATTTTTTAACTTTTATTGTAATTGGTATTTAATATCAATTAAAATTATTATATAATTTCTCTTGTTAATGATCGAAAATGTAAAACCGTGCGATAACTTGGAACTTACCCTAATTTGAACATTATCAATAACATTGAAATATAAAATGAGATTTATTTAATTAATGAATAGGACATTATTATAGAACATTTTACATATTTTAAGAGATATAGGGTAAGTTCCGAATTATCGGTCAGTACTACATCTTCGGTCATATAAGAAAAAAACAATATAAAAATTGTTATTAGATAGCACTGTGTACTAATAACAATTTTTATATTGTTCTTTCTTGTATGACCGAAGATGTGGAACTGACCGATGATTCGTAACTTACCCTATGCAATAATTTTGATTTTGAGAATTTAAATTGTTTAAAGTATTTTGCAATAAAATATAAATGTTACATAATTAGTGAATATTTGTGAATAAAAAGCATTAATAATCGGTCATTATAATCGATGATAAAAAGATCATCTATCTATTTATTATAAATCGTTATATATCATAATTTTATAACACTTTTAGTCTATCGTCTGTCGTCGGACATTCCCGATAAAAACTATCCTGACGATAATGTCTTCATTATGATATTTTACGATAAAATACCATCAATATTTACCGTAATGGACAAGAACAGACGATCTGCCGATTATAAATTTGATTATAAACAAATGATTAATGATGATGATTATAATGTACAATGATTATTGTACATTACGGATTATTATTTAATTATTTAATATATATTTTAGTTTAATTTAGGTTAATTTAAAATTAAATTAAATTGCATTAAAAATCACTTATATTTTGGCTTATTTAAATAATAGAAAACATTTAAATAAATAGCAATAATCTTGCAACAAAATTGACTATAATAATTTTTCATTCCTATGTTATGATATATAAATGTGAATCTTTATTTATTCAATTATAGTTAAATAACACGAACACGTTATTCTTAACGGGCAAGCATACTAGTTACAAATACTATAAGTGATGATGGACTATAATTTTTTTTTAACTATCTGGATTATTTAAAAAAACTGTTTTATCCCAATTTTTTATCATCCAGTTTATTATTTTCTGTTAATCAGATTTCAGTCGTCAGGATTTTGTGTGACTAAAATTTTGTTTTAATTATTCTGATTTAAGAAAAGAAATCCCAGTTTACAATTTTTTTTAACACTGAATTGTTTTCTATTTTCGGATTGTTTTGTAAACCCTGATTTTTTTGCACTTCCGGTTTTTTTCTAAATCCCGGTTTATTTCAATTTAAGATATTTTGTATCTCGGATTATTTTGTATCTCGATTTTTCGTTTTTTTTCTGTATCTCCAATTTTTTGGGATCTTGAATATTTTTTATATCTCGATTTTGTTTCTGTATCTCGATTTTTTTGTATTTCGATTTTGTTTTTGTATCTCGTTTTTTTTTTTGATCACTGATTATTATTGTATCTCGGATTATTTTTGTATCTTATGATTATTTATGTATCTCGATTATTTTTTAGAATCTCGGATTTTTTTTGTATCTCGGATTTTTCTTTCTGTATCTCAGATTTTTTTTTTGTATACCAAATTTTTTGTGACTTGCGTTTCTTTTTTACTGTTATCCGGATTTAATTTATCCAAATTTTACTAATCCAAACAATTATTTCAGTCTTGAGTCCTAGACCTTATACCGTATCTTATATGTTAAAGAATGAAATAATACTAAACTATAGCATGTTCTTTAATTTTAAACTGAGGAAAACATTATAGTAAATAAGAAGGAAATATGAATAGAATAAACTTTAATTATCACCAGAATTGTCATATTTTTATTTAATAGTAAATGTATGTAAAGTGATTTTGATTTCAATCGGGTGAAAATTAATTATATACGATAGAAAAATTGAATATTGAACATAATTCAAATTCATACTTTTTTTAAATGTTTTTTTAATATTTTGAATTTCATAATCTATATTAAACTGATAAATACATTTTTATAGAACCTTGAATAAAAATTAATGTTTATATAAAATATTTATATGTAATTTACATACAAATATCACAAAAAACATTAATTTTTTTGCTTTAATGTCCCAATTAAAGCTTATTACTAAAATAATTTAATTTTAAAAAATTAACAGTTTCAATATATTTTTACCTGTAAAATACAATTTTAAAGTTAAATATTCACTAATTAATACATATTCACAATGAGTTATTATTGTTTTTGAATACTTTGAGCTCAATAATATACACAAATATTAAACATGAATAAATCGTCACAAACAATCTGCGCCATAAATGTACATATAAATATCTTAAAAACAATAATAACGACCCTAATTAATGCTATTTTAGTAAAGTAAGTTATTATTAATATTTCTCCTTTTAATTAACAGTTTCAATGCATTTTTACACATAAATATTCTGCATTAAATTATCCTACAATTTAAAAGTTAAATATGGCTGACTGGTATGCCGCAGCTGCCGCCGGACCACGGGACCAACTGATGTCCTTGCACGGGTTCGACTCGATGTTAGGGTACGCCCCAACCCCATTCCCCGGGTTGCAGCCTCATGAAGCCTATGGTCACCCCCATGCCGCTCACACTCACCACTCGCATGTGCAGGCTGCTCAGCAGGCAGCCCAGGCTGCTGCCGCTTATTCTCTACAACGGCAGCAGCAACAAAACTTCTGGTGAGTTGAGACACTCATAGTAATCGCAAAGTGGGTGTTGAGATCATTGTAGGTAAATTAGAAATGTCTAAATGTTAGATTAGATCACCCACTTCCCAAGTTCCATAGGTGTCCAAATAAATAATAGTAGCCCAATGATGAAAATCTACTTCATAAATGAAAATAGTCAAAACTCTCATCGAAAAAAAAATTGTATCTGTAATTATTTCATAAATTGATTGCAACACAAAATTCTTCATCACTAATTCTAGTTTTCAATATTTTAATTTGCATTCATTAATGCAATTTTGAATTTAGAAATTGTACAAAAAAAACTGACGGGTAACTGAAGAATTTTACTGACAATTGTTTTGCATATTTACTTACTTTTAATAGGGTAAGTTCCGAGTTATCGAACAGTTTCACATTTTCGATTCAATAGGTAACATTAAACATTATTTATTTAACTCGGTATATTAATTGGTATACATGATACCTATTGGTATAATGGATACCATTTAAATTAACGAGTTACATAATTATTGTATACTTTTTCTTTCATGATTTATAATGTGGAAATGTTCGATATAGCTCGAAACGTACCCTATTTACTCTATATTAATTGTGATGTTTTTTGTATCATGCTGATAATTAGGGCTGGGACAATATGCTCTTAAAACTATAGATCCCAAAAATGTCATAGACGAAACGAAATGAAATGGTATCGAATACTATATACCGCTGATGTAGAACCATTCAATACTCTTTAATTCTCTCCGTCTATAATATTCTCGGGATCTATAATTTTAAGAGCATATTGTCCCAGCCCTGATGATAATACAAAATTTGGAGAATTTTTATTACAAATAGGATGACAAATATAAAAATTTGCACACATTTTTGTGTATGTATAGAACGTTTCGTCATACTCAAATGAAATTTTTAGCTATTTTAATTTTCTGCTGTAATTTACAAAAAAAGACTATTCTTTAAGATATTAGATCGTTGCAAGGTTATCAGACTAAAGACACGCCATACTTTCTATTCTATTTTTATTTTAACTCTCAACCCTAATTGGACTGACAAAATTTGAGAGGATTCTTTACACAATGATATTTAGGAAACCAGCGGCTCGAATTATACAATTTTTTGTCAGTTAATAGCTTTTATCATATTAATGTACTGGGCGAAATTTTATTTACCCAAGATTGATGGAATTAGTGTTATTATTCAATAATTGATATTGAATGAATTCGGTTTGTCGAGCATAAACTTCTCTGTCAGTCTTTAAAGGTTAAAAAAAAATTCCCCTGCTATGAGTTCACAAAATAATTCCATATCGATTATTTCATTTCAAAAAATGAAATATCTATATTGGGAATAAATTATTAAACGTTTCATATATTCTAATACACTGTTTTTACATCTAAATTATCATCATACACCTGTACGTGGTAAATACACAGATAAATAAATAAATAACTTTTGGAGGGGTAACTATCCCATTTTCCGGAATGACTTCATAAATTACAACAGTGCTCTCGATCATAGCGATCTCTCCTTTAAGAGACCATTGCGCTACATGATCTAATAATAACACCACAAATTAATATATATAGGATAAAAAAAGATGTAGGGGATTTTATGGGATAGGTACTACATGTTGCTATTGCATTAGTGAAGGAATTGCAGGAGAAATCTTTGCCTGGTAATAGTAGAGAAGTTTCAAGAAGAAAAACTATCACGGATATTTAAAAAAGAAATTCATACTCTTCCAAATGAAATTATACAATTGAGTAAAGTTCAATATATTTAAAAATATATCTGGTTTATATTAGAAAATGCACGATTGATCACATATAATTTTTTCCGAATAGTAACTTGTGTATATTATAAAATATACCTAAAAATTGAAAAAAATGGATTTCATTACTGATTTTATGGATTATTAAAACGATAACAAAAAAAATTAAAAACGTTTTTTTTTACTGAATTTTTTGATTATCGAAACTAAAAAAAACAAAAAAAGTCCATTGATTTTATGATTATTAGAAATAGAAACTAATAAAATTTAAAATTTAGAAATAGATGTTGTCACTGATTAAAATAACCAAAGCATAAAAAGATTTTTTAAATTGTCACAGATTCTTATTAAAAACCACAAGTTAAAAATGTAGGAATTTTAGGCATGTCTCTGATTTTTGTACTTTCAAAAATCCATATATTAAAAAAAAATACAGAATTCACCACTGATTTCTCATATGATTTTATTTTCCAATATCCGAGGCTGAATAATATAGCAACTCAATACATATCAAACTACTCTCTTTTAATGTACCATTAGAACTTGGTAGTGTGAGTTTAAAAGGCAATTGATGGAGCTAGGGTGTCTTTTGTTGAATAATAGAGAGGCTGTTAGCAATTACTTCCACCACAGACACTTTTATAGCAGTGCAGGGAGCTGTTACGTTACACGGCAACTCTACACTATTACCAACTCTAATTATTGCTACAAATTGGAAAAGAAACCTAAAAGAAACAATTTGAAGCTCAAAATACTTATAGACACAAAATAAGTGATCTTTTGGATCTTTCGGGACACGAAACTGATTGATAACTGCACCTTTAACTGTTTTTAACTAGCCGGTAACTGTACCTAACTGGCGGGTAACTGTGACTAACTGTTAATAACGTGCTGGTAACTGTGCCCAACTGTTAATAACTGCACCTATAACTGTTTTTAATTAGCCGGTAACTGTACCTAACTGGCGGGTAACTGTGACTAACTGTTAATAACGTGCTGGTAACTGTGCTTAACTGTTAATAACTTATTGATAACTGCACCTTAACTGTTTATAACTAGACGGTAACTGTACCTATTTAGCTGGTAACTGTACCTAACTGTTAATAACTGGTTGGTAACTGTACCTAACTGTTAATAACTGGTTGGTAACTGTACCTAACTGTTAATAACTGGTTGGTAACTGTACCTAACTGGCGGGTAACTGTGACTAACTGTTAATAACGTGCTGGTAACTGTGCCCAACTGTTAATAACTGCACCTATAACTGTTTTTAATTAGCCGGTAACTGTACCTAACTGGCGGGTAACTGTGACTAACTGTTAATAACGTGCTGGTAACTGTGCTTAACTGTTAATAACTTATTGATAACTGCACCTTAACTGTTTATAACTAGACGGTAACTGTACCTATTTAGCTGGTAACTGTACCTAACTGTTAATAACTGGTTGGTAACTGTACCTAACTGTTAATAACTGGTTGGTAACTGTACCTAACTGTTAATAACTGGTTGGTAACTGTACCTAACTGTTAATAACTGGTTGGTAACTGTACCTAACTGTTAATAACTGGTTGGTAACTGTACCTAACTGTTAATAACTGGTTGGTAACTGTACCTAACTGTTAATAACAGGTTGGTAACTGTACCTAACTGTTAATAACTGGCTGGTAACTGTACCTAACTGTTAATAACTGACTCGTAACTGTACCTAACTGTTAATAACTGGCTGGTAACTGTACCTAACTGATTTAACTGGCTGGTTACTGTACCTAACTGCTAATAAATGACTGGTTACTGTACCCAACTGTTTTTAACTGGCTGGTAACTTTACCTAACTGTTTTTAACTGGCTGGTAACTGTACCTAACTGTTAATAACTGGCTGGTAACTGTACCTAACTGTTAATAACTGGCTGGTAACTGTACCAAACTGATTTAAAAGGCTGGTTACTGTACCTAACTGTTAATAACTGGCTGGTTACTGTACCTAACTGTTAATAACTGACTGGTAACTGTACCTAACTGTTAATAACTGACTGGTAACTGTACCTTTCCGTTAATAACTGACTGGTTACTGTATACCTAACTGTTAATAACTGACTGGTTACTGTACCTAACTGTTAATAACTGGCTGCTAACTGTACCTAACTGACTTTAACTGGCTGGTAACTGTACCTTACTGTTAATAACTTGCTGGTAACTACACCTAACTGGCTGGTAACTGTTCCTAACTGGCTAGTAACAGCACCCAACTGTTACTAATACCATATCTCATTGGTTACTCTAATATTTCTCTTAATTATTCCATTCTTTTCTTCTACAGTTTTGGTGATCAGCAATGGAGACATCAAGATGGCAGGTGAAATGCTAAAATTAATTTTGATCTATATAACGTTGAAGTCTTCGGACACTCATTGTATTCGAAAAGTGGATATCAGCATAGGTTATGGACCAATCTAACTTAGGAGACTTCAGATTGATGTACCATGCGAATACCCACTTACCGACTACTGTTAGTGTCCATGTACTCAGACGATTCCATTAGTTATAAATGTTACCATTTTATATATCTCTCAATACATTAAAAATCCTCTATAATGATATCCTGTATAGTGAATGTAGTGTCCTGAGAAAGGAAGTAGCCTCTATAGTGAACATTTTTCCTTCGGTCTACCATAAAATGGCCATCAATTTTCTAAAGCTGATGGCCATTTCATGAGAGACTAATTAAAATTCGGTCACTTTACAGGCTTCTACGCAGGATACTACATTAACAATAAATACAGTGACAATATGCTTTATAAATCATAGAGAATGTTATAGACGGAGAGAATTAAAGAGTATTGAATGGTTCTACACCAGCAGTATATAGTATTCGATACCATTTCATTTCGTCTGTGACATTCTTAAGATATATAATTTATAAAGCATATTGTCACAACCCTAGTGAGAATATGCTTTATAAATCATAGAGAATATTACAGAGGGAGAGAATTAAAGAGTATTGAATGATTCTACACCAGCGGTATATAGTATCCGACACCATTTCATATATTCATCTATGATTTTAAAAGCATATTGTCACTCTGATCAAAGCGACCAATATTCGGCTTATTGAGAGTGTTGGTCGTACTAATTAGCAGAAGTTTACGACATTAGTTAACTACCTCCTTGCCAATAAGTTAGATCCCAAGGGACGGCACCGATGTCAATGGTAATGGGCCTCTAGTGGCTAGCTGCATCACCTACAATTTATCTATCGGCAGAACCTGGACACTCTAATAGCACTGAAGATGATTAAACCTACCACCGAAAATGACCTGCGTTTCTGAAATTTCTAGGAAACTAGCATCATAAGTGTCATCCTAGCTCTGACAATCACCATCTCTCAGATTTCATTCATAAACAGTAGCGACCGGCTATTTGTCAGCCGGTATTATTAGCTGGATAAAAAATGAGCGCGATGCGGTGCGGAGTAAATTAATATGGCAGTGCGAGGGTGGCCTAATGCCATCAATAGGCTCACAAAAGAAAGAAATTGCCTGTGTAGGAGTAGCTTGTCATCAGAGAAAATATATATGGAAAGCACAGCGGAGTATGACTGATGGTGCCTGAGTGTTGATACAGTAGCACTCTTCTGTAGTGAACTCCTCTAGAGTGAACTCCACTATAGGGAACTCCTCTATATAGGGAACTCCTCCGTAGTGAACTCCTCTATAGGGAACTCCTCTATATAGGGAACTCCTCTGTAGTGAACTCCTCTATAGGGAACTCCTCTATATAGTGAACTCCACTACAGTGAAAAAACTTTCTTTAGTCTGCAATCAGAGACTAAATAAAATCTGTTCACTAGAGAGGAGTGCACTAAACTGCTGTTTTACTGTTCTGATAAAGAAATGTACAATTCAAACTGACCATATTCAGGATTTGAAAACGAAGTAAGCAGAAATGTTGAAACATGTATTTAGTAATGTTGAAACGGATTGAGTCAGTTGAACTAGTTGACAAGAAAATTTTTTATTAAAATTTAAGGAGTCTTATATAAATATACAAATTCTAGTATACTAGAACTAGTATACTAGATCTAGAATACTAGTTATAGTACACTAGTTCTAATACAGTAGTTATTATATACTAGTTCTAGTATGCTAGTTCTATTATACTAGTTATATTATAATAGTTATAGTATAATAGTTCTATTATACTAGTTCTAGAAAAGAGTTAAATTATACTAGTTTTAGTATACTAATTGTTTTCAATTTTCATATCTCTCTAATTTCTAGATAATTTTTATGTTCCTATTCCTAATAATAACATCATCACTAACACCAGGAAAAGACTGTACATCTTTTCCCCAGTAACACTGTGTGTTGCAATAACATTATCTCTACCATCTGTTGGTGTGGGTGAAGTGCCCTCATGGGCCCCTCACCTTGTGGGGGTGGTAGAGGAACCCGCTGGTGAAGAGTGGGTGGTAAATGCAATGGGTACCGGGTCTGAGTTATCGGACAGTTTCACATTTTCGATCATAGAAGTAAAAGATATAGTTAGCTGCAAATTCTATTTTAATAATTTTTACACACAGTTTTTTATCGAACAGTTCGATAAATCAGAGGTTACCTAGTATATAATATATATTAATCCTAAAAAATCCATTTACATTTCATGAAGTTTTTATTCAGTACTTGTTTTAGTTTATAATTCCTATATAGCTGGAAAAAAAATATAACTAGATAACTAAATCTATACTATTTTAAAAGCCGAGTTTGTCTGTCTGTCTGTCCGTGTGTCACACTTATATTACGAAATACATATTAAAAGGAGACAAAAATCTTTTGTAGCAGTATCATGACTACGGTAATTAATTAATATCCACACTAATAGTAATTTATTATCGATTGAAAATTTAATTTTGAGAGATTTTTTGATTAATCAGAATATTTTTATCCATAATTAATACACACTTGCATTCAAATATAATTTGGATTAAATAACAGGTACTGTACTAGTAAATATATTACGTTAACAAATATGTATTGGAAACATGGGATATAATTGAATCAATAGTTAGTTTGTTAAACTTACTTTTAGTGAATAGAAATGGAACATTCATTGACTACACTAAAAAATATTAAATATAAGTTGAAATATGATTTAAAAACAAAATTTTAGAAACTTGGAGAGATGAAAATGAATGAAAGTACTATGAAAATGAAAAAAAAACGTAGATAAACATACATACCTAGTCAGATGATCTTTCCCCTCTCCCCCTTCACTTCCCTTTCCACTCACTCATCACTGTACTAACTAGTGAGTAGATATTAACCTGCTAAACCCTGGGGAGAGAGTGAGTGAGAGTGAGTGGGAGTGAGTGAGTGAGAGTGAGTGGGAGTGAGTGAGTGAGAGTGAGTGGGAGTGGGTGGGAGTGAGTGAGTGAGTGAGTGAGAGTGAGTGAGAGTGAGTGGGAGTGAGTGGGAGTGAGTGAGTGACAGTGAGTGAGAGTGAGTGGGAGTGAGTGAGAGTGAGTTAACAGACAGTGAGTGAGAGTGAGTGGGAGTGAGTGAGTGACAGTGAGTGAGAGTGAGTGGGAGTGAGTGAGTGGGAGTGAGTGAGTGAGAGTGAGTGGGAGTGAGTGAGAGTGAGTGGGAGTGAGTGAGAGTGAGTGGGAGTGAGTGAGTGAGTGAGTGAGTGAGAGTGAGTGGGAGTGAGTGGGAGTGAGTGAGTGAGAGTGAGTGGGAGTGAGTGAGTGAGAGTGAGTGGGAGTGAGTGAGAGTGAGTGGGAGTGAGTGAGTGAGAGTGGGAGCGAGTGGGAGTGAGTGAGTGAGAGTGGGAGCGAGTGGGAGTGAGTGAGTGAGAGTGAGTGAGTGAGAGTGAGAGTGAGTGGGAGTGAGTGCATGGGAGTGAGTGGGAGTGAGTGAGTGAGAGTGAGTGGGAGTGAGTGCATGGGAGTGAGTGTGAGTGACTGGGATTAGAATGAGAGTCAATTCTCCGAATTATTCACTACACTGAAATTACAATTTTACAAAGTATTATTTTCAAAAGTCTATGGAGTTTACTCTCACTATTTAACTAACAAAACTATAGACTAAAATGGTTCAAATTTGTAACAAATTGTTATTGTATTTTCGTCTATATCATTTAATGTCGTAGACAAGTGATCTTTACCTTTTCCAATCTAATCACTGATAGAAAACAGAGTAACAGTTACTTCAATATCCATGTTTTCGACCTAACATGAAAAAATATATATACCTATAGTAGTTCAAAAATTTCTCTCAAAAATCGAAAAATGGACATAGTTCTCGAGCTAAAATATCTCGATTTAACTATTTATATCTTTATTTAATCATTTAATATAAATTTAATATTGATTATATTGTACTAATTATTACGAATGATAATAAATAAGGAAATATTTCGAGTGACTATTTTGGCTATTTGGTGACCCCCAAACTAATTACTATGAACAACAGAGTCAGCCTTCTTCTGTGTGTACACAGTATCGAGAGAAAGTGCAAATAGATACACTAAACAATAGGATACACTAAGCAAATAGATACACCAAACAATAAGATACACTAACTAGATACTCTAACTGTGGAAGAGTCATAGACGCAGATGCTATTTTTGGAGAGTGGTGGCCGGAAATTTAGGTCTCGGGATGAAAATATTCATCTTACGGCTCTCAACTTAAATGGACGTTATGTAGTGTATTAGTATATCCACTAGTTATTTGTGCTGCACTTTTAATGAATGTCTAATGACCTGAAATTTCCGAAACCTAATTTTCCGCTCAAATCTCATCATAACCCAAGCAACCAAAGTTAATGGGGCCCATGTGGGCACTTGGTTTGCAAATCATATTGGTACTGTGTGGTTTTTTGGACCAACATGGTGACAGCATGGCCTGTTATGTTGAAACCATCTTGGCCTAATATGTAGCCAATATGCTAATCAAGTTTCAGCCATTTAATGTTGATACGCTATATATTAATCAGGTTGGGCCAATATAACAATTCAATGGGATGGATTCGCCACATTGAACCAACCTTCTCCCAAGGTAACATTCCATGAGAATGAAAAACTACATTAACCCCATGTAATTTCTAGGCTACTTTTCATTCTGCCATCTCTTACCCATCTAACCATCTAGTGCCCATGTTGGCACAATGTGTCATGGTTGCTTGGGTAATAAATGTCAAAAATTACTAATGTTACGCATAATTATATAACGCTCAATGATGTTATCCGCTTTTAATAAATAAACTATACATATTTTAATAATCATTATTTCAACTTTTCTATAAATGTTCTTTAAGAAAATCATTATAAAACGAGACCGAGTTTTCTAAGACCGAATTTTTCCTAGGACCGAAAAGAACCTAATTAGAGGTGAGAGAGATGAAGATTACTGTTTGTTCAATGGAACACATATTGTTATATAAATCAAAGTATCTATCAATTACTCCTCTATACTGAGTGAGACTTAAGCAAGCTATATTTGTATTTTAAAACTTTTAATATATTCTCTGTACTATGAAAGTTAATCACAAGCATCAACTACTTCTGGCTACAAACGTTGGCTGCTTTATAGGCTAAGTCGAAATCTAAAAACTGTTTTCTTTCATTATTACTCATAGAAAATAAAATGTATATTAAGGAGTAACAATTATATAGTTCTTGTAACTAACCCCGGTCTTATTACCGTTTGGTAATTTGGACACTCAGTCTTATTTTCAAATGGTAATAAGACTGAATCGTGATTTGGTTTTAAAGGCAGGGCCTGTCTGTATTTCAATTACCACCATTTATTTCCATTGACTGTTATAAGTATTTCAATTACCACCATTTATTTTCATTGACTGGTTATAAGTATTTCAATTACCACCATTTATTTACATTGACTGGTAATAAGTATTTCAATTACCACCATTCATTTCCATTGACTGGTAATAAGTATTTCAATTACCACCATACATTTCCATTGACTGGTAATAAGTATTTCAATTACCACCATTTATTTCCATTGACTGGTAATAAGTATTTCAATTACCACCATTCATTTCCATTGACTGGAATAAGTATTTCAATTACCACCATTCATTTCCATTGACTGGTAATAAGTATTTCAATTACCACCATTCATTTCCATTGACTGGTAATAAGTATTTCAATTACCACCATTCATTTCCATTGACTGGTAATAAGTATTTCAATTACCACCATTCATTTCCATTGACTGGTAATAAGTATTTCAATTACCACCATTCATTTCCATTGACTGGTAATAAGTATTTCAATTACCACCATTCATTTCCATTGACTGGTAATAAGTATTTCAATTACCACCATTCATTTCCATTGACTGGTAATAAGTATTCCAATTACCACCATTCATTTCCATTGACTGGTAATAAGTATTTCAATTACCACCATTCATTTCCATTGACTGGTAATAAGTATTTCAATTACCACCATACATTTCCATTGACTGGTAATAAGTCAATGCAATCACAACAATAGACTGTATAGTGATAAAAAGGCAATGGTCAGCAGGCTGGTGCTCACCAAAGATTGGTAGGCTGATAGCACGCAGATTATTCATAGGACGCGTGCCAATGGACGTCCTATGGGACGGTTGAGAGAACGAGAAAAGGACTGGATGTGCAATGGGAGAAATCAGATGGATATCTTTTATTTATCCTGCCATTCTTTGTGATTTTGTCAGTATACTGGAGATCATTTATATCAAGGGAATGGTATGCTGACAATAGGCTAAATTACGAGTTATTGGACGGTTACACATTTTCAATCATATGATAAAAAGATTATAACAACTATATTTAAGTCGTAATGTTTAATTGTGATCTCATTTTTTTAGAAAATGGAGAGCATTAACTCATAATTTATTATGTGGTCATAGTTTACTAACCTGTTGATTATGTACTATTTTCTTACTAATGCTAATCATATTTAAAATATAAACCTACTTTTTTGTTGCAGTATAATGGAGTTAAGAAAAGAGAAAAGTAGAGATGCAGCTAGAAGTCGAAGAGGAAAAGAAAATTTCGAATTTTATGAACTGGCAAAGGTAAAAGAATTTCTTTTAATTTATATGTCAACTTTTATTGAACTGTACATGTTATTGAAGAGTCCACAACGTTATAATTTGATGAACTAAAAGTTTTTAATAAGAACGATCATTATTCAAAAAATTTCCATATCAGTATATCATACAACTACTTTATTTCAACAACACCCTTCCTACAATATTTTCATATTGTCCCAAGAATGGGTATATCAATCAATATATAATGCAACTTTTGAGGCTAGCAGTACTGGTTAAAAATGTGATTTCAGATAAGTAAGACGATACAATCTACCAGCAATCCCTTTTGTTAAATTTTTCAGATGCTACCGTTACCTCAAGCAATCACAACTCAGTTGGACAAAGCCTCTGTCATCAGACTGACTCTGTCGTACCTAAAACTCAGAGAATTCACATTGCACGGCGATCCTCCCTGGAACAGATTGGGTAACAACTCCAACAAAAACGGAAAAAGTGAGAATACATTTGAGAACTTGGCTAACGAAGTTACTTTCTGTTGGTCTTAGTTTCAGGTAATATTGTTAATGTTTCTCTAACTTCTCAGATATAAGAGCACGGAGTACAAATTTTAGTCCCCTTCACATGGAGTTGTTCGATGTTCATCAAGGTACTCACATCCTTCAATCTTTGGATGGTTTCGCATTCACCTTAGCTGCTGATGGTCGCTTCCTTTACATATCAGAGACAGTGTCCATCTACCTTGGACTATCACAGGTAAAATAAAATCTTTAGAATCATCAGTTCACAAGATTAATGATCAAATTACACATTGGTAGAAATTTTAGTTTTTCCCAGCTAATAAACTGTATCCATCTTATCAACAGGTTGAAATGGCCGGTTCTTCAGTATTCGAATACGTTCACGTTGAGGATCACAAAGAACTAGCAGATCAACTCGAACTCACTCTTGCAACAGGACAAAGAGCACCATCCCCATCAAGTTCCAACTCTGATGAAACAGGAGGAAATTCAGAAGGAACCATGAATCCAGATGGTTTGTAACATAGTTGGCTGATTTTATTAGTTCTGAAATGAGCAAAGTTTTATTGAGATTTGTTTTCAGTTGCTACATCGATGGTCCTAGATGGAAACTCAAATTTCTTAGGATACGACCGATCTTTTTGCATCAGGATGAAATCCACGTTAACAAAAAGAGGATGTCACTTTAAGAGTTCAGGATATAGAGTAAGTGAATCACTTGAACTAATTTTACGTTTTTGATTTCTGGAAAAAGGAATTTACAGTTTTAATAATTTCTAATAGGTGGTATTTATTATGGGACACCTGAGACCTCAGTACATCTTCTCACATACTCCACGAAAAACTCCACCCACGTTACTTGGTTTAGTGGGACTAGCTATTGCTCTCCCTCCACCGTCTGTACATGAGCTGAAACTGGAGACTGACATGTTTGTCACAAGACTTGGATTCGATTTCAGAATAGCTCATTGTGAACCAAAGTAAGGGATATACGCTTGATTATTGGTAATGGTGTTATTGGATGAATATTCCTATTGAAATGTGTTTTCTTTGGCCTTGCAGAGTTAGTGACTTGTTAGATTATACTGCTGAGGAGCTCCAAGGTAGATCTTTATACTCCTTATGTCACGGAGAAGACGCTAGGAAATTAAAAAACAGTCATTCGGATTGTAAGTCACTTGCATATGAAAAATAACATATAATCTGATAAAATAGTTTAAAGTTATAATACATTTTTGACATATTCTTTATAGTATTGAAAAAGGGGCAAGTTCTTACGCCCTACTTCCGTCTTCTGAACAAGAATGGCGGGTACACGCTTATGCAGCTCTGTGCCACCATCATCTGCAACTCAAAAACAGGGGAAGAGCAGAGTATTATCGTTGTTAATTACATAATAAGGTAGAAAACGGTTCCTATATATTGATATATCTAATTTGGAAATAAATTACCTGCTAATACATTGTTTAATTTGACAGAAGGGAGCCCTCTGGAATTATTTTGGATTGTAGTCAATTGCCTCAATATAATTCAGATTCGTTAGATGCCGATGATATCAGCAACAACACTTCAAACAAAAACACCGCTAGTAATAACAATAATGCTTCTGAATATTGTGAGTAAATAATGTTGGTCTCTATTTAATCTTAATTCTCAAATGTTTTCTATGAATCAAAATGATAAAACAGCTATGTCCTCATTGCAGCGGATACGCAATCGAACTTGTTGAATACCGTCCAAAATTCGGACCAAACCGTTCAAGATGAGCCAATATCTCTTCGTAAAACAGATTTCACAGTTCAAAAAGAGGTAAGGTTTATTTCCCCTTTGTCATAATTATTTTATTAACAAATATCTAACGTATATTCAAATGCCAAAGAAGACAGGGTTTAACAATCAAATGTTTTTTCCAAATTTCAGGTTCCAAATTCAACCGTGACTCCACCCGTAACACCTCCCACCCCAATTGCTACAGCGAGTAAGCCACAAATTCCATCACCAACAGATAAAGCAACCCCAACTCATCCCAGAAGTCCCATCACAACAGGTGCAAGATTCTCCCCGATACCAAATCTTCATCCATCTCCCCATTACTCTCACTTGGAAAGAGTTTCAAGTCACGATTTGGGCGGCTCTGTTCGACACCTTGAGGCTGCAATGACCAGACATCTACCACAAGAGTCACCATTGTCTGGTTCTCCTCTTGCGGGCGTCACAGGAGGGTTTTCTACTATACAGTGGGCTGGAGGACAAGAACCATCATCTTCAGCCATTCTTAGATCATTATACGCTGCTAAAAGAGAAACTGTTATAAGAACATCTCGAGATGCTACCGACCCTACCACTTCTCTCACCAACAGCACCACGACGACATCATCCACCTCTATGACCAGTAGTGCTCCAGGATTGTTATCTCATAATCATTCATATCAAGGATATCACGTGGCACCTCATTGTCCTGTCACTCCTGATAAGTTGAAACATCATCCTTGTGACCCATATCCGGATATATACTCCCCTCTCTATCCTCCTCCGGTTCCACCGAAAAACCCGTATGATGCACTTCGGTCTCCTTGGTATCCCGCTTAGTATACTTGGTTTCTTTTTTAACTAGTCACGTTAATATTACCTAAGAATCATCTAATATCCTTAAGATTGTACGAAACATAAATTTTCTAGTTGATTGTTATTAGATGGAAGTGTGAAATTGATATGTCAATTAGAGAGTTTGATATTGATTTCTTTCTGCTGAACTAAATGGTGCTAAAAAACGTGTCAATATTCTTAACATCTATTATTATTCTGACTAGTAAAGAATACAGGTTTAGAATATCTCCAGTCATATGTAACTAATTGCAGAATTAGATATAATTATGCAGTGTAGATAATATAGAAATTGAAGCTTTTCAACATTTTCTATTTTTCTTCAATTTTCAAAGTGTTCAAGTTGTTACTCCATTAAGTGTAAATACTATTTCGATAATATATTTAAATAAACTGTTTCTCCCTTTCTGGAAATTTAATTTAACCCATCTTTTAATTTTATAAAATATTTAATACTTAAATTGGAGCACTATTCACCAGCACTATTGAGACTTCTCTATCGAAAAAAAAAAATGGATGAAAGTTCAGAAAAAACCTATAACTGAATGATGGAAACAGACGAATATGTGATATGTTTTAACCCTTTATGTTCTAAGACGTTTACATTTACGTACCATTTCAAATAATGTATTTTGTCTATAAACGACCGAATAAATGCATGTGTACGTTTACATTAGCCAAACAGTTTTCAGTATTTTGAACTTTGTTTTAGGAAAATTTTTTTTTTTATGGTTTAATATGTTTTCTTTGGCTTTTATACTACAAAAATATCATAATTTGTTCCCGTTTCTTTACGCTCAAGTTTAATTCAGGACATGAGGGGTAAATTCAAAGTATCTAAATTGATAAGTATTTAATAAATTCACTATATTGATAAAACTACAAACCAAAATTCAAGAATTCGTCTACAAATTGTAGTGTTTTAATCTCCTTGAAATTAAGTTGGCGGCGAGGACTTTTTCCATTACGGGAAGGTCTTTAATTTGGATCGTGAGTTGCCTTCAAAGTCCATTCAAGCAAACGAAAGCATTAAAACGTCAAATAAGAGCTGGCGGAGAGCAAGAAAAATGGTCCGGGGTGTTAAATCTTCTGATACGGTCAGTGTGGAAGAATCCGACCAATTTCGGGGGGTCAGGCACCGGAAAACACTGAGAAATGACCAGATTAGAGATGGGATGGAGAGGCAAATCGCAACTGATGGAGAGAGGTATTGATGGAGAAAGAGAGTATATATTGATGGAGAAAGAGAGTATATATTGATGGGGAGAGTTACTGATGGAGAAAGGTATTGATGGAGAAAGAGAGTATATATTGATGGAGAGAGTTACTGATGGAGAGAAGTATATTGATGGAGAAAGAGAGTATATATTGGTGGAGAGAGTTACTGATGGAGAGAGGTATTGATGGAGAGAGTTACTGATGGAGAGAGTTACTGATGGAGAGAGTTACAGATGGAGAGAGGTACATTAATGGAGAAAGAGAGTTACTGATTGAGAGAGTTACTGATGGAGAGAGTTACAGATGGAGAGAGGTACATTAATGGAGAAAGAGAGTATATATTGATGGAGAAACAGAATATATATATGGAGATATGGAGTGCCTGTATTGCATGGACACTGGACAGTATGTGTGTATATATATATATAAATCACAAGTTTCATATAAAATATGAAGTTCTGCCAATCTTCATTTCACTTCAGTTTATGTTCATATAAGTTTATAATTACGTCAAAATTCAGACTTTATTGTAACCATTCCTTCTTGAAAATCTGCATAGCACAGAATTTAATCTATTGATCATTTTTTGACCATTCAATTAACTATCAAAGAAAATGGAGTTACTTTGACAACTGAGCATCGAGCAATACTCAGCATCTGTAAAGAAACATTGTACAGGATAACTGTACAGGATAACTGTACAGGATAACTGTACAGGATAACTGTACAGGATAACTGTACAGGATAACTGTACAGGATAACTGTACAGGATAATTGTACAGGATAACTGTACAGGATAACTGTACAGGATAATTGTACAGGATAACTGTACAGGATAATTGTACAGGATAACTGTGCAGGATAACTGTACAGGATAACTGTACAGGATAACTGTACAGGATAATTGTACAGGATAACTGTACAGGATAATTGTACAGGATAACTGTAAAGGATAACTGTACAGCAACCTCTACATCACTGATAACCAACTGTTTAACTATAAAGAGTTTAAAAAACGACCCAATGATTTAAAAGAGAAGGAAAAACAATTATGAATTTATTGGGAATAAGATATTAATGTCCTCGTTACCATACTAGGGTACAGTGTCAATTACCACATACGAAATAAATTCAGTATCAAAATTATTAAAAGAAATAAGAAACTAAATTTTAAATATTTTTTTAATATTGACCATTCAAATAGATTTCGAGACGTTCTTAGCTATTAAATTGTCACCTAGAAATTGTTCCTTTACCTTATGTGGCAAATCCAAGCAGATATCCTTTCCCTGACCATTGACACCATTTGTCTTCCTTAGAGTGACCCGCAGACCTCTTTTTTGCTGCTACCGTTCACAGATTGCAGGAGAGAAAAAAGGTGGTGAGGAGATGTCACTACACATTGGAACCCGATCCTCTATAGTGAAATCCTCTATAGTGAATGTAGTGTTCTGTGTAAGGATGTAGCCTCTATAGTGAAATTTTTTTCTTAAGTCTGCCATGAATGGCAATCAGTTATAGAAAACTGATTGCCATTCATTGCAGACTGAAGAAAATTCGTTCACTATAAAGGCTACTTCCTTACTCAAGATTCTGTAGGATTTCACTATACAGGAGTTCTAGGGTGTATGAGTGAGTTGTCTCGACAATGAGTAGCTAGAGATTTTTTTGTGTGTAGGTTGTTTGACTCATAGGAAATGGGTCTGTGATTGAGAAGGTGACGTTAAATCGAGTACAGGAGTAAAATGTGACGGGGATCGATTGTAAAGGGATATGTTGTAGAACTGGTTATAGGTTTGATAGCTAACTAATATTCATATTTAAAAAATTGAAATCCATGATATTGGGATAAAACAAGATTCGACCTACTGTAATTTACGAGTCTTCAAGTTATTCCAAATTCTAAAATAAGGAGAAGTATAAAATAATTGGCTTTTAACTCGTTATTTTAATTATTACATACTTTTTTCTATCATGATATGCAGTTTATAACTGTTTTGAAGGAAAAAATTCAAACTCAACGGGAAATCCATATTATTATGAGGTTATTCAAACTCAACGTTGAAGGTTTTATTAGGTTTAAAGCTTTCCACCTTTTTCCACCTTTCTCCTGATGATGAATAATAAAGGTTCCTGATAAAACCTTCAACGTTGAGTTTAAATAACTTCATAATAATAGTTTATAACTGTACATAGAATGATTTAAATCTTCTACGATGCCAAAACTTTTGATTTTGCTGTAAAATTTTCGTTTCAGTGAATTTGAAGGTATGTCCAGTGTATCGAGAGAGTTGATAAAACACACTATATTCTCTTTTCCAATCCAAACATCTTTTATATGTACATCGATCATGGTATGCAAGTTTCTACCTGTTTCTCCTATATATTCTCCAGAGTCTAGACTCTAGAGCAATCACCAAAATCTATTTATTTCACCACATTGCATTTACCTATTATCTTAGTCGAACTTTTGTTTTAAAAGTCAATTCTTGTCGATTTTTTGCCAAGATGGTATTCATCCGAATACAAATATAGGATTCTTCACTAGAGAACGAATGTTGTCAGCAGTAGCTATAGGTAGTGACAATTTTTTTTACATTTTTGGTTCCATAATTCAATATTCAATAGATAAATTAATAATAATAAACTATAAGATTGATAGCTTGAATAGAAAGATGGTATCCAACTATTGGTCATAAGATTCATTGTCAGGTCCAGGTTTTCCACCCTTCTCCTGATGATGAAATTGAAATCTTTCTATTCGAAAGCTTGAAAACTGATAAAAACCTTCAACGAGAAGTTTAATTAACATCTGATAAAAAAAAATATCCACCCGGACACAATAATAATTTGATGTTTTCATCACCAAATCAGGTATGTTCTCTAGGAATGGTGTGTGTGACAGATGAAGTTTTTTAAAAGATCACACATAATCATCATTATCCCTCCCTAACTTTATCTCAATCCATAAAATCTAAATAATGTTCATCAAAGCCATTATCATCATATGTTTAAGGTAAAACTCATTTACCCAAACTACTCTTAGCCCAATCTATCTAAATGACCCTGGACATATTTATTAGTTGTACACTCAAATATACATATGCAGTTATTTTTGAAGTAGAAGATGAGTCTACCTGTTTTTGGTAATTAGTAACAACATTCACAAGTGTTATTAACATTCTTATTGCTTTTTAAAAACACACACTGTTTTGAAACACACTGTTTCAAAACAAAAACAAAAAAAAAACATATCGGTTTGTAATCAGACTAACTATTATCTATAATAACTTTATCAACGGTTATATGTATATCGGTAATTTTTATCGTTGATAAAAAGATCATCTATCTATAACAATAAATGATAAGACACAAATACAATAGTAACTTATTATACATTTAGTAATTTATTATATTAAAATACTTTTAGTATTTCATCTACTGTTGGACATTCCCGAGGATAATATCTAAAATTATTATATCTTACAACAAAGAAGCGGTCAATATATACTATTAATGGACAATACATAATTTTTAATATTCAGACTGCATAGGTATTTATTTATTAAATATATTTTTATAATTTATGATATACTATTTTAAATTTTATAGAAATCTGAATAATTCAAACAAATATAAGTAGTTGATAATTTGGTTAATTATATAAGAGTTATAAAAGAAGAAGTCAAACATTTTTAAAAAGAGTATACAAAAATATATTTAAAAAAAAGTGTTCCTAACTGGTTTGACATTCACGGTACTTACACTTGTTTCTATACACTTAAAGTACTTCATTATATCCACTGATTGTTTTAGCTTACAGTTATTGCTTCTTATTGACAGTCTCATCACAATCAGACCCACTGTGTCCCATTGTAAGCCTATAGGCCTACTTAAAGGGGGAGGAGACAACAAAACACTGACAGATGTAGGTACGGTGCGTAGGTTAGCAGAGTACAATGTAGTTTACATGTCTACATATTACTCGAGCAAAAAAAAAAAAAAATTCAAGAATATAAAATATGTAATATCATCACTTCAATAAATTGTGGAAATTTTTCTTTTCTTTATTTGATCTCAATTAATACATTTAAATTATTAATTATTTTTTCTTATATTAATTTTTTTCTTATATTAATTTTTTTCTTATATCAATTTTTTTTCTTATTAATTCTTTCTTATATTTTTTTTTCTACGTATTTTCTCTTACAGAATTTTTTTCTTGAAATAATTTTTATAGATATATATATTTTTTCATTTCTTATAGCCATTGAATCAAACTTTCAAAGAATATATGTAGATATATATATTTTGTTGGTCTGTCCCTTGCTTAGACCTATGTAGGTACTTAAGTAACCCTTGGGAACATCTTTTTAGATCATTGACTGTGTGAGAGAAGAATGAGTTACATCTATTATGATAATAGTGAGTGAGAGGAGTAAAGAGAGGAGTGAAGAGAGGAGTGAAGAGAGGAATGAAGAGAGGAGTGAGAGGAGAGGAGGGAGAGGAGAGAAAGAAAGGAGTGAGAGGAGCGTATCGAAGTGAAGGCCAGAAAGAGAGAGGAATGAGAAGAAAAGAGAAATGGAGATGAAAAAGAGATTAATGGAACAAAAGATCGAGAGACGAAGGAAGAAGCAGGAGAGAGAAGAAGAGGTAAAAAGGAACAAATAGAGAAAAGAAGAGGAAAAGTGAAGATGAGAAGAGATGAGAAGAGAAGTGAAGAGATAATAACAGAAGAGAGAACTGAGAAGTGTTAAAAAATAAAAGTAAAGGACTTTTATTTTATGAGAAAATTTTCCCCTGTCTCCAGAGGGGAAAATCCTCTGTTTTTTCCCACTCTTTCCCCTTAGGCAGTAATAAATATCTAACTCTTTCTAATTAAGAAGATAATTGCAGAGCAAAACTCTTTATCACTCTTAGTGAACACTAGTCAGCATCTTTAGGACTCTTAGTGAACACTAGTCAGCATCTTTAGAACTCTTTGTGAACACTAGTCAGCATCTTTATCACTCTTTGTGAACACTAGTCAGCATCTTTATCACTCTTTGTGAACACTAGTCAGCATCTTTATCACTCTTTGTGAACACTAGTCAGCATCTTTATCACTCTTTGTGAACACTAGTCAGCATCTTTATCACTCTTTGTGAACACTAGTCAGCATCTTTATCACTCTTTGTGAACACTAGTCAGCATCTTTAACACTCTTTGTGAACACTAGTCAGCATCTTTATCACTCTTTGTGAACACTAGTCAGCATCTTTATCACTCTTTGTGAACACTAGTCAGCATCTTTATCACTCTTTGTGAACACTAGTCAGCAACTTTATCACTCTTTGTGAATACTAGTCAGCATCTATAACACTCTTTGTGAACACTAGTCAGCATCTTTATTACTCTTTGTGAACACTAGTCAGCATCTTCATCACTCTTTGTGAACACTAGTCAGCATCTTTAGGACTCTTTGTGAACACTAGTCAGCATCTTTAGGACTCTTTGTGAACACTAGTCAGATTCTTTAACACTCTTATAGTGAACACTAGTCAGCATCTTTATCACTCTTTGTGAACACTAGTCAGCATCTTTATCACTCTTTGTGAACACTAGTCAGCATCTTTATCACTCTTTGTGAACACTAGTCAGCATCTTTATCACTCTTTGTGAACACTAGTCAGCATCTTTATCACTCTTTGTGAACACTAGTCAGCAACTTTATTACTCTTTGTGAATACTAGTCAGCATCTATAACACTCTTTGTGAACACTAGTCAGCATCTTTATCACTCTTAGTGAACACTAGTCAGCATCTTTATTACTCTTTGTGAATACTAGTCAGCATCTATAACACTCTTTGTGAACACTAGTCAGCATCTTTATCACTCTTAGTGAACACTAGTCAGCATCTTTAGGACTCTTTGTGAACACTAGTCAGCATCTTTATCACTCTTTGTGAACACTAGTCAGCATCTTTAGGACTCTTTGTGAACACTAGTCAGCATCTTAGCAAACTAAAATTTAAGGTGGTAGAAAATAAAATAAATTAGAATACGTGCACTCGGTAGAGCGCATACCTTCACCTCCGTTTTGACCAGTTCTCTCCCAAAATATAGGAAGCTGCTAACTGGATAATAACCAATCGTCCCACCAAGTTTCATGCAATTTGGTTCAGTATTTTTTGAGTTATTGAGTTATAAATGACCTTGACCTTGACTTTTGACCGGGTCGCTCTCAAAAGACTAGCAGCAGGTCACTGGACATGGACCAATCGTTTCACCAAATTTCAGGCAATTTGATTGAACTCTTTTTCAGTTAAGCGAATAACAAGATGATAAATAAATAAATAAATAAATTCCGATGAAAATATGACCTTCCCGCATTCTGCGAAGGTAAAAATAGGAATCAAGTTATTTCTATTTATTAATATCAATTTGGGTGACAACAAATTTATTTATTAATGCAAATTTAAAAAAAGTGACAAATTTTGATGATTTATTTGATTTCGATGTTAAGAAATTTAATCAATAATCTAAATTTATATCTAAAGAAGTGACAAATCTAATTTATCAATTTTTTATTCATTTATTTTGCAATTGGCAATTAATCCAAGAAAGTGTGAAATAATAAATAGATTTATTGAGTGAAATAAATATAAATATTTAAATATAAATAATGAATTGTAATATAAAAAAAACAGGAACCTTAAGACTAACCATTTTATTTTATATATATGGTACTATATATATAAATAAATAATGAATTTATATTAATATGTAATACTAACAATAAAAACATCTATCAAATGACTATAAATTATGTATATATTATATAGGTATGGTATCCCAGACCTAAAATGCTTACCTTTTTTAATTGCTGTTATTTACATAGTTATTACTTATTACCATCAATAAATAGTTGTAGTATTTCCTACGGGTATATTTATTGTAATTGACAATACTTTATGGTAAGAAAATGAACATTTGTTCATTACGTAATAATATTTAATACTATTCATAATATTTGATATCAAACATTCATTCATGATATTTGACATCAAAACTTTGAATATTCAAAGGAAAAAAAATTGTAAAAATATTTAAAAAAAAATCAAATACTTTTTCACTTTTAAACAATAAGATTAGTCAAATATTTTGAAAATATTGATTTTTCTTAAAGACAATTTAGTTTTCAATCACAAGAAGATTTAAATAATACATTAAATCGTTTCAACATTCATGAGCATATCCTCTTTTAATACAAATGGGTAAATATGTTTGGTAATGTTTTCCAGATGTTCATTGTTCAAGAGAGATTGAAATTCAATTGTTTATTTATTCAATTGTTTATCTATTCAATTGTTAGCCTAGTTACTCAATGGTGAATAATGGGTAAAGTTGCTTCATTCGTTGTATTTCTTCACCATTTCATAGACGGAACTTAGTCATAGATAAAATTAGGGTTGTGACAATAGGCTTTAAAAATCATAGATTTTAAGGCATTGAATGCTATATACCGCTGGTGTAGAACCATTCAAAACTCTTTAATTCTCTCCGTCTATAATATTCTCTATGATTAATAAAGCATATTGTCACTAGGGTTGGGACAATAATTATGCTTTATAAATCATAGATCTTAAGAATATCACAGAGGAAATGAAATGGTATCGAATACTATATACAGCTGGTGTAGAAACCATTCAATACTCTTTAATTCTCTCCGTCTATAATATTCTCTCTATGATTTATAAAGCATATTGTCACAACTCTATAGTGATGAGTGTCTATTTTTAGTAATTTGATACTTACTTGGGCTAAAGGAATTCGCAAAGTTATTTTTTTTAACTTGATTCATAATGTAAGTTCACTCCCACTTTTCGAATATAATGAGTGTCTCTATATAAATTACAATAAATTAAACATAACAAACGTTTTATTTATTACAGACCTTAATTTGTAGATTTTTAACATAAAAAGGGTGAATTATATCGCAAAGATCATATCAAATCAAAATCCCAACTGCTGAATTCCCCAATGTACTCATATCAACATTAGAGCATTTGCACAAAGTCTTGTCATTTTTCTGTGTCTGCCTATCGCTAGATCTGAGGGGGACATAACTGCTGCAATGCGAGCCAGAAACTACTGCCGCAGTTAACATTTTTGCCCGACTCCTACTTTTTGTGTTATTAGAATTTGGAAAAAATACCTATATACGCTGAGAATAGGATTGCGTTCATAAAATTCAAAGGAGTAAATATGAGTTTCGTATCGAGAATTATAATATGAAATAAAATAGATATTGATGAAGTTTTTGTACAGTATAATTCCTCTCAAATGAAATCCTGTATAGTTAATGTAGAGTTCTGATTAAGGAACTATCCTGTATAGTTAACAAATTTTCTTTAGATATTGTTGACTATAAAGAAAATTTGTTCCCAACTCAGAATAGTTCAATACTCACACAGGACTCAACAATCACTATACAGGATGATGTCATTATAGAGGAGTTTTACTGAATTCACTATAGAGGAGTTCTACTGAATTCACTATAAAGGAGTTCTACTGAATTCACTATAGAGGAGTTCTACTGAATTCACTATAGAGGAGTTCTACTGAATTCACTATAGAGGACTTCTACTGAATTCACTATAAAGGAGTTCTACTGAATTCACTATAGAGGAGTTCTACTGAATTAACTATAAAGGAGTTCTACTGAATTCACTATAGAGGAGTTCTACTGAATTCACTATAGAGGAGTTCTACTGAATTCATGTTAGAGGAGTTCTACTGAATTCACTATAGAGGAGTTATTATTTCCACCTAAACAATCAAGTTGGAGACAAAACTATGATATCAATTTGACATTTTTATCCTACAGCAAATCTCAGGGGTTGACAACTCAAGATATAAATAACAGATTCAGTTAGAAGAAGTTTAAGCTCACTCGTATATCTACCTTTAACACCATCCTAATAAGGCTAGCCAATATATCTTTCTATTGAATGGTTTTAATATCCCGAAACCTGAATTGTAGACTAAGAAAAGTGTTAATTGATGGCCAGGTTACTAGCTACTGATTCCTAGAACTTGATTATTGTACCCAACTGAAGATGTACAACTATGAAACCTATTAGAAAATAGAGACTGTCTCAGAGAGAAAGTGATGGATTCCTAATGCAGTAGAACTACTCTATAGTGTACTCCTCTATAGTGGATTCCTCTATAGTGAATTACTCTATGGTGAATGTAGAGTCCTGAGTAAGAGAACTACACCGAATAGTGAACAATTTTCCTTCAGTCTGCCATGAATAAAATCTGTTTTAAAAAATAATAGCCGTTTTATAGCAGACTAAAGAAAATTTGTTCTCTGTAGAGGGTAGTTCTCTTACTCAGGACTCTACATTCACTATAAAGGAGTTCAATTGTATTTCTACTCTTATGTGGCCTATCACATATTTTCCTTTTTATTTTTCATAACTATTCGGATTGGTGTGATAAAGTTTCGAATTTAGTGATTAAGTAGTTTTTGTTATGATAAATTGATACTATATTTTAGCAATTTAATGATATAATGATGATAGATGTAAAGAAAACTGAAGAGGGAACTAATGAATGACGATTAGTTTACAGAGGTTAACCTTAATGAGTTTTACGTGTGTTTTCTAGGCACATCCTTTTTAAATCACTTTATATCGTTCATGTCATTCCTTCAAATTTACTGGCCTTTCTTGACTTTGTTCCTACATAAATACCAAATATATTTTTGTATTTAATAGTTAAAGAATATTTACATATCAGTGTAAATCAGCGTAAATCACGTAAATTATGGAATTAACTATCCTTTGGTGACGGTAGGCAACGTAGAATTACAGTTTGGTTAGCCAATACGCATGAATATGTCCAAGTTTTCATCAAGAACAGATACATGCGCGAGCTGTGACTGAGTCACACTGCACCCAATCACAACTCTGCTCTCTCAGTTGCCAATGACTTATATACCTATGTATTTATTTTTCCATATTTGTTCAACCTTTTTACTTGAAATTTGGTACACATTAGTTACGTATATACAGTATACTAAAAACTTGTGAAAATACAGTACCATAGGTTTATAAATAAGACATATGTCTTTTAACACAAAGTCAAATCTTCCAGTTGATTCTGACAGTCAAACTCATTAGGATTAATATAATTTAATTCCAGTACAGCAAAGCTGAATGGCTGATGTACAAATAAATACAATCTCCTTTCATGAAACTGTCTACGTAAATCAGGTTGTGACACCAGTAGCTGTTTAATTATTCCCAAAAGCCCTGCAACTCTTTCGACATTTAAGACATTACAAATCCATATATGAACATGAACCTTATACGCGAAGAACTTACTAATAGTGCACTTTACGTCCTCTTCAATTACCCAACACTAGAAAACCAGTTATTAACAGTGTCAAAATTAGCTACTCATGACTAGTCCAAATGATACGTACACCACCACTTTAACTTTCCATAATGACTGATGTTGTTGGTTAATTAGGCCTGGGAATACGTGCAACCAGAGCCTACACAGCCTAGTTTTAGTGATAGGACCATAGACCCTTTAGTTACCGTAGTTTGCGGACTGTTGACGGGACCCACTTCCTTGGATTCAATAATGACTGCAATCACGCTAGTTGTAGAGGAATTAATTACATAGGGTTAAACATTGGTAATGTGTGATTTACACCACTAGTTAGTTATGGCTGTCAATAGATCATAGGTGTAGAGGATGTGTTCTCACAGATGACTCAATGAAACCAGTTTTATTGGCTTTAAAAGGCCTATACTTAGGCTCTACATCAGGTCAGTGGTTAGTTTATTAAAAATGAAGAGTTATGAACATTAGTAATAATTGTTCTTTTTATAATCATTTATTACAGGAAATATTAGGTTTTTGGGTAATAAAACGTAAATAGCAATGACACAAATACATATAGCTAGGTAGGTTTTTCCACACAATCATCTATGGCCCCACAATGACTATTATGTTAAGTAAAACATTTGTACGGTTAGCATTTTCATATTGGGAAACCCGAAAATAATCGAATATTTGAAGAAATGTGTGAATATGTGAATGTATTTTTTTTTCACATTTTCGCCAATTGTTCAAATAATGACTTTTATTCGTTAGAATCGACCAATATATTCTCCAAAAGTATTTTTTATAATGATATAGAAAATATTATTGGAATTTTTAGGACCTAATTGGGACTCCTAGTCGGAGTTAATTAAGTGTATATATATTGTGAAATCTTAGACACTCGGTCCGTAATTGTGAAGGTATATCTTTTCTTTATTTGACATGGGAGTAAACAGACGTCAGCCTAAGCATCGATATTGCCGTCATCGGGAAATCACGGCACGATTGCGGGGTGGGAAAGTGGGGAGAGAAGAAAGGAAAGGAGAGAGGGAAAGAAGAGAAGAGAGAAGAGAAGAGTGAAGAAGAGAGGAGTAAAGAGGGGAAAAAGAGGGAAAGAAGAGAGGAAAGAAGAGAGGATGAAGAAGGAAAGAAGAGAGAAGAGAAGAGAGGAGTGAAGAGGGAAAGAAGAGAGGAGTGATGAGAGGAAATAAAGGAGGATTAAAGAAGGGAAAGAAGAGAGGAAAGAAGAGGGGAAAGAAGAGGGGGAAAAGAGAGGAAGAAAAGAGGTAAGAAAGAAGGATAGAAGAGAAGAGTGAAGAGAAGAGAGAAGAGGGAAAGAAGAGAAGAGTGAAGAGGGAAAGAAGAGAAGAGTGAAGAGCGAAAGAAGAGAAGAGAAGAGTGAGGAGGGAAAGAAGAGAGAAGATAAGAGGGAAAGTAAAGAGGAGTTAATTAAGATGAGGTAGCAAGAGGAAATAAGAGTAAAGAGGAGATTCACAACTGCAGTGTGTGTTAAGTTCGTTTAATGGATAAATTCATCAATATAAGATAAAACTTAATAGACTCCTTAGCTATACTTCTAGGTCCCCACCATAGTCTCCCATGGCCCCACCATACCTCCTCCCCATCGTGTGATGACACCCCAACAGACTGGAGTCAGCAGGTGCTTTATTGGACAGATTAACTCGTCAGTGAATTCAAAGGGCAGAGATAATTGTCACAGTGAAAAAAGATAGAGGGAGACACTTTGCAATGCTAAAGAGATTACCAATTGAGCATTAAACTGTAAAATAGTAGATCACATATAGGGTAACATCTTCCACATTCTCGATCGTGCAAGAAAAAGAAAAAAGTATATAATAACAATTATTTACATTTGTTTACGAGTATTATGGAAATTTCAGATTTTTTTTTTATATAAGTTTGATTGTTTCATAAATAAACATCCACTTTTCATGAACTGTGAGTGTCTGAATACTGCGATATTCTTCTCCATCTTCATGTCTACCAATAATAACTCTAATAATTAGTAATGCGCAGGGAATTCTAGATATCCCGCATTTCAAGATTTCAAAAAGACAATTAACAAGAAGAAGGATAAAATCTTTTTAGAAGAGGAGGCAAGATATAGTTCTTACATTTGAATACCCAATTAACTATTCCTAATACCTATCCCAACTACTTATTCCGAATACTAATTCTGATATACCTATTCTTAATATCTATCACTAATACCTGTTCCGAATACCTATTCCGATTACCTTTTGCAATTCTTTATTCCGATTACCTATCACAATTCTTTATTCCGATTACCTATCACAATTCTTTATTCCGATTACCTGTTACAATTCTTTATTCCGATTACCTATTACTATTCTTTATTCCGATTACCTATTACTATTCTTCATTCCGATTACCTATCACAATTCTTTATTCCGATTACCTATTACTATTCTTTATTCCGATTACCTATCACAATTCTTTATTCTGATTACCTATATCTCAGCCTATTCTTCTTTGAAAACCGAAAATCTGACACCATGAGGCCGAATTCTTCAGCTGGTCTCTCTCTCTCCCCGCCAGTCGGATTAAGGGTCTTACCAAGAGACATGGCCATCTGCCTCATCCAACACAACATTATGAATTATTTATCAATAAAATACTCTGATTTGTCTACATTTGTTTGTCCAGTAGCTAGGTGTGGTATTTATAGACTGCCATGGGAAACGGTGACCGGATAGAAAAAAAAAACAAAAAACTGTGAAAGGTTAGGTTAGCGGTTCGGTTGGGAGTTAAAGGGGCTCGTTTCTAGAAAGTGACAAAATTTATTCTTAACTGAGTTTCAAACTGTCTTTTTTAGGTCCTGAAATCATAGGACACAAAATCGGAAAATAGTTCCATGGTCATTCAAGGAAAACTCCAGTCATATTCCCTATGAATTTCATTTCACCAGCTTGATTTTTATAATATTTTATCATTTTGTGATTGGATAGACGTAATTTATAAGAGAAATATCATCTGAATGTCAA
>CANNZV010000776.1:33514-140646 GCA_947561585.1 Caprella mutica
ATCTGAATGTCAACAGAATATAAATTTCAATTAATAATAATTATACGTGGACCACTGGATGGACAATGGACATGGTATTTACAAAAATTGAACAGAGTCTTATACACAGAGACCAAATGAATCCCTACTGGAACACACAAATATATATTATTTACTACACATCAACAGGGCTTTGTATATCTTTTTATATTCCTAATGGAATTATCCCGTGAAATGAAGAGAAAGGAACATTTTTAGGCCGAAACACCCACTTGCAGACAATCCTGTTAAGATGGAGCGATGATAACTTACTTTGTTTTCATTATTTTGGAGGGGAAAATCTCTCACAAATAGACATTTTCTTTGGTAAAACATCAGCTCGAAGATGTGATGTAGATATGCTAGAAAAAACATGATGAAATAGCGAGGTGAAACATATATAATCTATACTTAGAAAATTTAAAAATCGGCAGGTTGTCTGTTATTGTCCGTTACGGTAAATATTGATGGTATTTTATCGAAAAATATCGTAATTTCTGACAAAAACGATAGAATTGAGGTGTTTCAGATATATGATTTATTACAATTAGATTTTTGTCGAATAATTTATCGGAGTAGATTATTATTGACTTTAATCACCGATCAAAGATGCCCGTCGAGTACAATTTTTCCGTCTAGAGAAGGTATACATAAAAACATGAAAGGAGTTCGCGGACACTATTTAAACAGCATAAATCTGCCAAGAGTACTTCAATTTGAATATAAAGCAAAAAATTTGCTTATAAATACATTAAGACATTATTTATATTATTTCAGGAAACAAGACAACTAGTTATTCTAGAGTAAAAACTATAGATATCAAACAAAATACGACGATAGGTCAGTAAACACCAAACATTTTCAAGTGACAAGTTAAAAACTTGCGGAAATATGTATGATATTATCTAAAGTTTAATATTTTGGGCATATATCATTGGATATTATCATGACATAGTTTTTCAAATGAAGAAGGGTTCAGTGAGCTGTACCTGCCATGTTTCAGAGTATGTCAGTTGAAGCTATATTAATTGGCTTGTATGCCTAATTGAAACACGATTTTTTTTATTAATTCCGATGATCCCATGAACGTTAATTTTAGTTCAAATTAAAATAAATGACTTGAACCAGAATTATTGTGAAATTTTGGCTCAAAATAGGTTTCCAGTTTGCCAAGCTCTGAAACATGGTGTATCTGTACGTATTTTAGCCTAAAAACTTCAAATGGAGACCCAAAATTGACTTGAAGCTGAATTATTGTAAAATTTTGGCTCAAAATAGACTTCCAGTTTTCAAAGCTTTGAAAGATGGTGTACCTGTACCTCCCCACCACAAACCTCATATAGTTACATTGAGTGTGTTTGTGGAGCGTGATGAGCAGGATAAGCTGAAATGGGGTCCAGCCCTCTAACTATTGACTGCATCTCATCCCATAATCTTGACGGTCGAATCTGTTAATCTAAAAGCTTTCACAGTATTAAGTCTCAATTTGTTCTGACATCTGTATAGGCTGAAACCCTGATATCTTACAAGAAGAAACTTGCTTCTAATATACAAGTACATAATTGAAAACAGTAAGTGGAAACATTGCAAGTTACTAGAATCTTTTATGATATCATCGAATTGTTTTACTTTTTAGGTTCTGGAGGGTTGTTTTGATTCTTTTTCTGACACATGTGCTCAAGAGGGTCTAATGCCAGGAAACGAACAGAGCAAATACAATAAAGACCAAAATGAAAAAGTAAACATTGGTGTGGGAGAACAGGGTGAGAATGAGACCTATAAAAGAGGAATGCAACGAAAGAATATACAAATAGATACGAGAAATAGATATATTATCTCAATCAAACAGATATATATCTATACATCATTAATTCAACATACATTCTTACAAAAACATTAATATAAAATTTTTGAAATGGTATTATAATCCAACTTCTTTATTACTAGTAAATATCAACTTATTTAATATATTTATGAAAGTGAAGGTACAATAATTCAGAAAAAATCCTAACGTGAAGCTACAAACATTTAGTAAATTTACTAAAGTGACGCCACGGACATTTAGTAATTTTACTATCGTGAGGTTATATAATTTTTTTTAGTAAATTTACACGTTGAGGCAATATAAACATTTAGTGAATTTACTAACATGAGCAATATAAACATTTAATGAATTTTTTATCATGATGCTACAATCATCAGGTAGATTTTCTAACGTGAGGCTATACAAACAATTAGAAAATCTATCAACGTGAGGTTATATATATATAATATATATATTAAGTTAATTTTCTAACGTGATGCTGCATAAAAATTTAGAAAATCTATCAACGTGAGGCTATATAAACATTTATTAAATTTATCAACGTGAGGTTACATAAACATTTATTAAATTTATCAACGTGAGGATACATAAACATTTAGTAAATTTATCAACGTGAGGCTACATAAATATTTATTAAATTTATGAACGTTAGGCTACATATACATTTAGTAATTTTTTTAACGTGAGGCTACATAAACATTTAGTAAATTTATCAACGTGAGGCTACATAAACATTTAGTAAATTGATCAACGTGAGGCTACATAAACATTTAGTAAATTTATCAATGTGAGGCTACATAAACATTTAGTAAATTTATCAACGTGAGGCTACATAAACATTTAGTAAATTTATCAATGTGAGGCTACATAAACATTTAGTAAATTTATCAACGTGAGGCTACATAAACATTTAGAAATTTATCAACGTGAGGCTACATAAACATTTAGTAAATTTTCTAACGTGAGGCTACATAAACATTTAGTAAATTTATCAACGTGAGGCTACATAAACATTTAGTAAATTTATCAACGTGAGGCTACATAAACATTTAGTAAATTTATCAACGTGAGGCTACATAAACATTTAGTAAATTTTCTAACGTGAGGCTACATAAACATTTAGTAAATTTATCAACGTGAGGCTACATAAACATTTAGTAAATTTATCAACGTGAGGCTACATAAACATTTAGAAATTTATCAACGTGAGGCTACATAAGCATTTAGTAAATTTTCTAACGTGAGGCTACATAAACATTTAGTAAATTTTCTAACGTGAGGCTACATAAACATTTAGTAAATTTTCTAACGTGAGGCTATATAAACATTTAGTAAATTTTCTAACGTGAGGCTACATAAACATTTAGTAAATTTTCTAACGTGAGGCTACATAAACATTTAGTAAATTTATCAACGTGAGGCTACATAAACATTTAGTAAATTTATCAATGTGAGGCTACATAAACATTTAGTAAATTTATCAAAGTAAGGCTACATAAACATTTAGTAAATTTATCAACGTGAGGCTACATAAACATTTAGTAAATTTATCAACGTGAGGCTACATAAACATTTAGTAAATTTTCTAACGTGAGGCTACATAAACATTTAGTAAATTTTCTAACGTGAGGCTATATAAACATTTAGTAAATTTTCTAACGTGAGGCTACATAAACATTTAGTAAATTTTCTAACGTGAGGCTATATAAACATTTAGTAAATTTTCTAACGTGAGGCTATATAAACATTCAGTAAATTTTCTAACGTGAGGCTATATAAACATTCTGTAAATTTTCTAACGTGAGGCTATATAAACATTTAGTAAATTTTCTAACGTGAGGCTACATAAACATTTAGTAAATTTATCAACGTGAGGCTACATAAACATTTAGTAAATTTATCAACGTGAGGCTACATAAACATTTAGTAAATTTATCAACGTGAGGCTACATAAACATTTAGTAAATTTTCTAACGTGAGGCTACATAAACATTTAGTAAATTTATCAACGTGAGGCTACATAAACATTTAGTAAATTTATCAACGTGAGGCTACATAAACATTCAGTATATTTATCAATGTGAGGCTACATAAGCATTTAGTAAATTTATCAATGTGAGGCTACATAAACATTTAGTAAATTTATCAACGTGAGGCTACATAAACATTTAGTAAATTTTCTAACGTGAGGCTACATAAACATTTAGTAAATTTTCTAACGTGAGGCTATATAAACATTTAGTAAATTTTCTAACGTGAGGCTACATAAACATTTAGTAAATTTTCTAACGTGAGGCTACATAAACAATTAGTAAATTTATCAATGTGAGGCTACATAATCATTTAGTAAATTTATCAACGTGAGACTACATAAACATTTAGTAAATTTATCAACGTGAGGCTACATAAACATTTAGTAAATTTATCAACGTGAGGCTACATAAACATTTAGTAAATTTATCAATGTGAGGCTACATAAACATTTAGTAAATTTATCATCGTGAGGCTACATAAACATTTAGAAATTTATCAACGTGAGGCTACATAAACATTTAGTAAATTTTCTAACGTGAGGCTACATAAACATTTAGTAAATTTATCAACGTGAGGCTACATAAACATTTAGTAAATTTATCAACGTGAGGCTACATAAACATTTAGTAAATTTATCAACGTGAGGCTACATAAACATTTAGTAAATTTTCTAACGTGAGGCTACATAAACATTTAGTAAATTTATCAACGTGAGGCTACATAAACATTTAGTAAATTTATCAACGTGAGGCTACATAAACATTTAGTAAATTTATCAACGTGAGGCTACATAAACATTTAGTAAATTTATCAATGTGAGGCTACATAAACATTTAGTAAATTTATCAACGTGAGACTACATAAACATTTAGTAAATTTATCAACGTGAGGCTACATAAACATTTAGTAAATTTATCAACGTGAGGCTACATAAACATTTAGTAAATTTATCAACGTGAGGCTACAAACACATTTAGAAATTTATCAACGTGAGGCTACATAAACATTTAGTAAATTTTCTAACGTGAGGCTACATAAACATTTAGTAAATTTATCAACGTGAGGCTACATAAACATTTAGTAAATTTATCAACGTGAGGCTACATAAACATTTAGTAAATTTATCAACGTGAGGCTACATAAACATTTAGTAAATTTTCTAACGTGAGGCTACATAAACATTTAGTAAATTTATCAACGTGAGGCTACATAAACATTTAGTAAATTTATCAACGTGAGGCTACATAAACATTTAGTATATTTATCAATGTGAGGCTACATAAACATTTAGTAAATTTATCAATGTGAGGCTACATAAACATTTAGTAAATTTATCAACGTGAGGCTACATAAACATTTAGTAAATTTTCTAACGTGAGGCTACATAAACATTTAGTAAATTTTCTAACGTGAGGCTATATAAACATTTAGTAAATTTTCTAACGTGAGGCTACATAAACATTTAGTAAATTTTCTAACGTGAGGCTACATAAACATTTAGTAAATTTATCAACGTGAGGCTACATAAACATTTAGTAAATTTATCAATGTGAGGCTACATAAACATTTAGTAAATTTATCAACGTGAGACTACATAAACATTAAGTAAATTTATCAACGTGAGGCTACATAAACATTTAGTAAATTTATCAACGTGAGGCTACATAAACATTTAGTAAATTTTCTAACGTGAGGCTACATAAACATTTAGTAAATTTTCTAACGTGAGGCTATATAAACATTTAGTAAATTTTCTAACGTGAGGCTACATAAACATTTAGTAAATTTTCTTACGTGAGGCTATATAAACATTTAGTAAATTTTCTAACGTGAGGCTATATAAACATTTAGTAAATTTTCTAACGTGAGGCTATATAAACATTCAGTAAATTTTCTAACGTGAGGCTATATAAACATTCAGTAAATTTTCTAACGTGAGGCTATATAAACATTTAGTAAATTTTCTAACGTGAGGCTATATAAACATTTAGTAAATTTTCTAACGTGAGGCTATATAAACATTCAGTAAATTTTCTAACGTGAGGCTATATAAACATTTAGTAAATTTTCTAACGTGAGGCTATATAAACATTTATCATTTATTTCTTTTCGCCGAAGAATGACAGCTAACTGACCGCCTAGAAATTTGATTTCTTAGGCCAATTTATCCTTCAGCTGAGTCGGCAAGGTTGATAAAGTAGCGTTTTGAGTGTCACTCAATGTTATTCGTACGAGAGACAAGAAGGAGATTGGCAGTGAAGCAGAGGGGGAGGTAATTGCGGCAACGAAAACTTCCCTCTCCTTTTGATGCAATTTGGACTCAGTGAAAATTTTCACATCTTAGAACAGCTGATGGCTGAAATGAGAAAAATATGAAGAAATAATCAGAAAATGGAAAGAAAAATCTGTAAAAAAATCAGTATAATAATAAATTACTGATATTTTATAAAGCAGTTGTTAAATATTCCATAAAAAGTAAATTTCAATTAGAATACGCTTTTATTCGTAAATAGGATGTTTATTATCAATACCAATTGTCGCTTTCTATCGGCGAGCAAGCATCATCGGTGGTAAAATATCATCTATCTACGACAATAAATGATTAGGATGAAAATACAAGCATAATTTACCATAAATTTGAAACACTTTTAATCTATCGTCGTACTTAAACAAACAAAAAAATCGACGATAACGTAAAAAATTATGATATTTTGCGATAAAATATGATCAATATGTCCCGTAATGGACAATAACAGACGATCTAACGATTGGAAAATTTACAGACTGGGTAAACTGACCCATAATCAGAGTTTTGGAACTAAAATCTTTCCACTCTTTCTTTCTAATCCAAGAAACAAAAGAAGAAGAAGAAGACACACTATCCATATTTTAGTAAATCATGTTTTATCGGTACACATCTCAATGTTGGAATGCTGTGGTAGCGTAATTCCAAATGGGAATGGGAATGTAAGTATCTGAAGTTATGGCTACATGTAAATAAGACAGAGGCACTAAATCTAAAATGTTCATTGGGAATAGTGGCTCTGTGGGGAATTATGGATCTATATGGATAAATATATACATAGAGTAGGATCAGAATTATCTAACAGTTTCATATTTTGAATCATATGATAAGAAAAAACTAAAAAATGTTAAATTAATAATTATATTAGTTAAAGTTAACCAATTTTAAAGAATACTATCAGAAAAATGTATTTGATAATGTAACTCTAGTGGTATCCAATATACTGGTCTCAGTACTGGTATCCAATATACTGGTCTCAGTACTGGTATCCAATATACTGGTCTCAGTACTGGTATCCAATATACTGGTCTCAGTACTGGTATCCAATACTGGTCTCAGTACTGGTATCCAATACTGGTCTCAGTTCTGGTCTCAGTACTGGTATCCAATACTGGTCTCAGTACTGGTATCCAATATACTGGTCTCAGTACTGGTATCCAATATACTGGTCTCAGTACTGGTATCCAATATACTGGTCTCAGTACTGGTATCCAATACTGGTCTCAGTACTGGTATCCAATACTGGTCTCAGTTCTGGTCTCAGTACTGGTATCCAATACTGGTCTCAGTACTGGTATCCAATATACTGGTCTCAGTACTGGTATCCAATATACTGGTCTCAGTACTGGTATCCAATACTGGTCTCAGTACTGGTATCCAATACTGGTCTCAGTTCTGGTCTCAGTACTGGTATCCAATACTGGTCTCAGTACTGGTATCCAATACTGGTCTCAGTTCTGGTCTCAGTACTGATCTCAGTACTGGTATCCAATACTGGTCTCAGTACTGGTATCCAATACTGGTCTCAGTACTGGTATCCAATACTGGTCTCAGTACTGGTATCCAATACTGGTCTCAGTACTGGTATCCAATACTGGTCTCAGTACTGGTATCCAATACTGGTCTCAGTACTGGTATCCAATACTGGTCTCAGTACTGGTATCCAATACTAGTCTCAGTACTGGTATCCAATTCTGGTCTCAGTACTGGTATCCATTACTGGTCTCAGTACTGGTATCCAGTACTGGTCTCAGTATTGGTGTCCAATACTGGTCTCAGTTCTGGTCTCAGTACTGGTATCCAATACTGGTCTCAGTACTAGTATCCAATACTGGTCTCAGTATTGGTATCCAATACTGGTCTCAGTACTGGTATCCAATACTGGTCTCAGTACTGGTATCCAATACTGGTCTCAGTACTGGTATCCAATACTGGTCTCAGTACTGGTATCCATTACTGGTCTCAGTACTGGTATCCAATACTGGTCTCAGTACTGGTATCCAGTACTGGTCTCAGTACTGGTATCCAGTACTGGTCTCAGTACTAGTATCCAGTACTGGTCTCAGTACTGGTATCCAATACTGAGACCAGTACTGGTATCAGGTGTCAAATTTGTTCTCCCTCGAAGATGACCAATAAAACAGGAATATTTTATATAAATTGATATCAATGACGGAGGTGTGAAGAAAGAGAGGGAAGAGAAGAGGGAAAGGAGAGAGAGGGAAGAGAAGAGGGAAAGAAAGGAGAGGGAAGAGAAGAGGGAAAGGAGAGAGAGGGGAAAGAAGAGAGAGGGAAGTGGAAAGGAAATTTACGAAGAGAAGGAGAATTAAGAAAGAAGGAAGAGGGAGGAGAAGATGGAAGATGAAAGGAGGATAGAGGTGTGAAGAAAGAGAGGGAAGAGAATATGGAAAGGAGAGAGAGAGTAAGAGAAGGGAGAAAGAGGAAGAAAGTAGAGAGAGGGAAAAGAAAGAAGATTGGGAGAGAGATGGAGAAGAAGAAAGGAGGGAGAAGGGAGAGAAGGGGCAGATGAAAGCGGGTCATTAGAAAGGATGAAGAAAGGAAAAGTGAAGAGAACGAAGAATCGAAAATAGTGGAAAGAATTAAGAAGAATTGAATATTAACAACGATAGAATTTGATACTAAATTGGTAAAATTTTGTTCAATATTAATAAATATTGAAGGCAAATTATTGTACAACTATTTATTTGATGTCAATGTATTTATTGCGATATTAATTACTTGTTAAATGACAGTTTCTTGTACAGTACTTAAAATGATAACGATTATTCATAGTATTTATCAAATATTTTATTCTATACGTAACGACACATAATATTCGTATATATAAACCTATGTACAACATTCAATTTTATTATACATGTAACTCATTATGCCCTGCATTAATTTAAACGTGAAAATTCAAATGTTTTTTTGATATATTGGCATACTAAGCATATTACACAATAAAAAAGAAAAAAAATTGTTAAGAAAAAAATCACAATAATTGTGCTTACCCTAATGTAATTACAGAAGCTATACATGTACTGTAATATATGAAAGAGTACGCAAGTGTATAACCTGTGATTTAAGGAAATATACCTCATTTATCGCGTAAAATATATCATTTGAAAGAGGACCAATAAGTCCTCATAGAACATGAAGGGTTAAATAACGCAAAATTCTAAGCGATTACAATTGAATTCATCTCTTCGATTCAGACCAAATTCACGCCATTACTACAGTCTACTTTATTGTCTATTTTATGGTGTGTTTTCTTCAGAGTACTACTTAGCCATTCAGACCTTACTCCCAATCCCGTTAATACAATTTACAACAAACTTTCCACTACAAATTTACGATATTTACATTCCTTCTACAAACTTCCGACTCTAAAGTTTTTCAGTCGGAAAGAAACGTGTGGTTTGTAGGCGACTTTTTGTGCCTAGTTTCTTTTCTGGCTCCGCTTTTCAGAAGGTGACTTGTGATGAACTTCACACTGACGAAATAAGGCGACAAGCGAGGGATGGGATTCAAATTATTCATTGGAAGTAAAAAATATTTACCTAGGCAACAACTATGAAGTAATGAAACCTAAAATTACAGAAAAAGTTACATATACTTCACAATCAGCAAACTATTTTTTTAAATTTAAATGACATGACAATAACATTAGTAAATATACTATCAAAGAAAAGAGTCTCAGCATTACGCTGATTTCTCAAATCACAGTTTACTAATTTTCTATTATTTTCAAAATATTACAAATTTGTCGTCGTGTACCAGACCAATTTTAAAATATCTACAAACATTACAATTAGTAAAGTTACTTTTTGAAAATGTGAAATTAGTAAACTGCCAAAAATCATTACCGATACACTTTTCTTCAACGGTACATTAACAAACTGTAGAAAAAAGTGTAAGTTACTAATATAAGGTGAAGCGAATCAAATACCATATTAAAATTCCAATAGTTTATTATAAAAAAAACAGATTAAAATATATTCATTTCTCTGTTAATAATATATATTGTAAATAGAACTGTAAATAAAGTAGTACCTACAGTCCTACACTGTAAATAGAGTAGTACCTACAGTCCTACACTGTAAATAGAGTAGTACCTACAGTCCTACACTGTAAATAGAGTAGTACCTACAGTCCTACACTGTAAATAGAGTAGTACTTACACAGTCCTACAGTCCTACACTGTAAATAGAGTAGTACCTACAGTCCTACACTGTAAATAGAGTAGTACCTACAGTCCTACACTGTAAATAGAGTAGTACCTACAGCCCTACACTGTAGATAGAGTAATACCTACAGTCCTACACTGTAAATAGAGTAGCACCTACAGTCCTACACTGTAAATAGAGTAGTACCTAAAGTCCTACACTGTAAATAGAGTAGCACCTACAGTCCTACACTGTAAATAGAGTAGTACCTACAGTCCTACACTGTAAATAGAGTAGTACCTACAGTCCAACACTGTAAATAGAGTAGTACCTACAGTCCTACACTGTAAATAGAGTAGTACCTACAGTCCTACACTGTAAATAGAGTAGTACCTACAGTCCTACACTGTAAATAGAGTAGTACCTACAGTCCTACACTGTAAATAGAGTAGTACCTACAGTCCTACACTGTAAATAAAATAGTACCTACAGTCCTACACTGTAAATAGTGTAGTACCTACACAGTCCTACAATCTTACACTGTAAATAGAGTAGTACCTACAGTCCTACACTGTAAATAGGGTAGTACCTACACAGTCCTACAATCCTACACTGTAAATAGAGTAGTACCTACACAGTCCTACAATCCTACACTGTAAATAGAGTAGTACCTACAGTCCTACAATGTAAATAGAGTAGTACCTACACAGTCCTACAGTCCTACACTGTAAATAGAGTAGTACCTACAGTCCTACACTGTAAATAGAGTAGTACCTACAGTCCTACACTGTAAATAGAGTAGTACTTACACAGTCCTACAATGTAAATAGAGTAGTACCTACAGTCCTACACTGTAAATAGAGTAGTACCTACAGTCCTACACTGTAAATAGAGTAGAACTTACACAGTCCTACAGTCCTACACTGTAAATAGAGTAGTACCTACAGTCCTACACTGTAAATAGAGTAGTACCTACACAGTCCTACAGTCCTACACTGTAAATAGAGTATCTGCCTACACTGTAAATGGAGTAATACCTATAGTCCTACACTGCAAATAGAGTATCTGCCTACACTGTAGGTTATAACAATTGCCTGTAATCTTGTAATCCGACTACACTCCTAATTACAGTCTGGCACTTTTTCCAATATCACCATATCTGTATTTTTTGGTCAATTAGCAATATCTGGATGTAATAATCCCTATACTGGTGACCACAGACAAAATATTGACTGACGCACAAACACACAAACACGCCTATAATAGTTCTATAATATCCTGTGTACAACCAGACACTGAAATAATGAACCGTGTCTAAATTTATTGCACCCAAAAAACGAACTATAACAAATAAATATAAATCTGAAATTACAATTTAAATTTTTTTAATGAAAAAATTTAAATTTTCAGTTTTAATTTTTTTAAATTTGTCACTGAACTAGATATGTTAGGTTTCAATGTTTTTTGTGATGGGTGTTTGTTTAGTTGTGTGGCCGTATGTACCAAGTGTTAGATATATCAGTTCTGCGGTTTACTGTCCACCAGCCTGTGATCGACAACATTGTTAATTTGTTGTTTATCGTCCAAGAAGATATTAGACATGATTGAAACACGCTTGCAATTAGTAATTCGAAACCCAAAACGGAAGGGAATCGACTTCACACATTTATTTATAATTAGTGTTTACATTTATTTATGTTTGTTTTATTATTTGTTGGTGAAATTATTTTTAAGTCTAGAACGATGGAAGATCCGGGAAGGAATAATTATTTTACTAATATCGGTTTGAACAAGAAATTAATTTAAAATAAAATACAGAAAGCGATATTTATAATTCACTTTTCTGAATTTTCATAAAATATTGCTGTTTGTCGTCGCTGATCAATACGGGGCACATACTTAAATAGGACATACACTAAAATTGGATATATACTAAAATAAGACATATACTAAAATGGGACATAGTATACAAAATGGGACATGAATTAAAAAAAGACATATACTAAAATGGGACATACATTAAATTTAGACAAATACCAAAATGAGACAAGTACTAAAATGGGACATATGCTAAAATAGATGTCCATTGGTTAATGTTGATCACTGTGTCCTTTGGGTAATGTTGATCACTGTGTCCTAATGTTAATGTTGATCACTGTGTCCTGATGTTAATGTTGATCACTGTGTCCATTGATTAATGTTGACCACTGTGTCCTTCGGTTAATGTTGATCACTGTGTCCATTGGTTAATGTTGATCACTGTGTCCTAATGTTAATGTTGATCACTGTGTTCTGATGTTAATGTTGATCACTGTGTCCTAATGTTAATGTTGATCACTGTGTCCTTCGGTTAATGTTGATCACTGTGTCCATTGGTTAATGTTGATCACTGTGTCCGAATGTTAATGTTGATCACTGTGTCCTGATGTTAATGTTGATCACTGTGTCCTAATGTTAATGTTGATCACTGTGTCCGAATGTTAATGTTGATCACTGTGTCCTGATGTTAATGTTGATCACTGTGTCCTAATGTTAATGTTGATCACTGTGTCCTTTAGTTAATGTTGGTCACTGTGTCCATTGGATAATGTTGATCACTGTGTCCTAATGTTAATGTTGATCACTGTGTCCTAATGTTAATGTTGATCACTGTGTCCTTTAGTTAATGTTGATCACTGTGTCCATTGGTTTATGTTGATCACTGTGTCCTGATGTTAATGTTGATCACTGTGTCCTGATGTTAATGTTGATCACTGTGTCCTTTAGTTAATGTTGATCACTGTGTCCATTGGTTAATGTTGATCACTGTGTCCTGATGTTAATGTTGATCACTGTGTCCTTTAGTTAATGTTGATCACTGTGTCCATTGATTAATGTTGATCACTGTGTCCTGATGTTAATGTTGATCACTCTGTCCCACTGGACTCATATCTCTGCATGTGTCCTATAATGACCAGAATAATCAATGTAGAGGCGTGTGTCCCTGTCCTCTGATTGATGACACAGATTCTGGTAATTAAAGAAATTCAATTAGTGGTAGAGATATATACTGATAAATTACATACATTAGTGTTTATGCAATAGGGAGAAAGTTATTAATTATCAGACAGTTTCGCATTTTTAATGATAAATAATTAAAACATTTTAGTTCGCTATTTTAATTAGGGCCTGATTCAATGTCCCTGCAGGATGCAGGTATCATGGATACGAATTCAAATGTAAAATTAAATATTTTTTTCTCTCCTTATTTAAATTTTTTGATCAATTTTTCATTTTCTATTATTTTCCGTCTTATTTGCCTTTACAAAATTTTATTTCCAAATATCATCAATGTGAATATCCTAACTGAACTAGAACTACAAATTGGTTTATATATTTCTTGTCTGCATTTTCTGTTACTACGGGTGAATAATGTTCAATAATGTTGATATAATGATTTATATTTCAATTTTAAATATAGGTTATTCCATCTCTACTAGAAAGAACTAAAGATCCTTTTTGTTTGATTGAAAGTAGATACATTTGTGAGTTAAATGCACGTCACACTTTCCTTCTCAATATCAAACTAATCCTACTTTTCCCCTCACGATACAAGTCATAGAAATTCCCTCAGTAACTGTACATTAGGACACCTCTGTGGTCCCACAGGACCTCTCCAACGGTCCTTCACTCGATCACCTTAATAGAAAAATCGATAGTCCACTTGTTTACAGATGCTCAACCAGATTCGAAAACGATCGTAAACTCCGACAAGATGCCATCAGAGTCTTACTTACGGGAGCAACTTTGAGCAGTTCACTTTTCCGGCAAATTACCGCCTATAAACACCGATTAGAAGACGTTTACAGCAACATAATTCGATGAACTTTTCAGAAAAGGAAGAGATATACCTACACCAAGCTCATAGGTTGTGTATAACTAGTTAAAATTATGAAAATAGTTCAGCTATAGTAGAAATAGGTATAAGGAAATCTATAGGTGGTAGGTTGTCCAATTAGTTTGCAAGATTGTGACCCAGATGAAAAAGAATCATATGTTGAAATTAAGAAAATAATTCAAATTCTAAAAATAGTTCAAATTCTAATGATAGTTCAGCTAAATCAGAAGTAGGTAGCAAAGTAATCTAGGTAGGTTGTTCAATTAGTTTGCAAGATTGAAACCTAGATGAAGAAGAAATATACATATTCCTATCTATAGTTACTTAGGTATGGATCAAAATCTAAAAATAGTTCAAATTCTAAAGCTAGTTGAGCTAAATCAAAAGTAGGTAGCAAGGTAATCTAGGTAGGCAGTCCATTTGCAAGCATAGTAATCCAGTCGAAAGCGGTTTGGGCCAGTAAAAGCTGTAAAAAGTGAACAGTGGAGCAGCAATTGCCGCAATATGGGAAAAGTTTGCTACCACTTCTTATTATGAGATGGGCTTTATACACTACAATGGGGGAACTTTAGGAGAGCCTAACTGGCTCTCTCCAGAGAAATTTGAAGGGGATGAAAAGATAGAGAGGTCACCTCAGGTGAGCCCAAAATAGACACTTCCAGAAAGTATAAATATAACAATCATTATATTGGGGAACTTCGCAGTATTCGGGCAGTCAGAGTAATCGGAAAGTGGGTGTTAGAATTGGTCATAAACCAATCTAACAGTGAGAAATTTATGACTGACATAACAATCGACACGCACGATGATAGATATTTCTTTTTAGATTTACATAAACACAGAATATCATTATAGGAAACATCTTATCAGTAAGTGAGAATTGATGAAATTTTGAAGATACATTTTAATTCCTAACATCATTTTAGTTTTTAGTCAACCATATACTCCTTTTTCATTCGAGTCTGCTAGAGTTCCATGCCGTACTTTATTGAATAGACTGAAAGTTTTGAATTATTATGCAGTGCAGCAAGTCGAATAACCTAATGGACACTATTCGAAGCTTCATACCTACTATACAGTATAGATAATAAACAGAGGAAGAAGAATCATAGAATGAGAGAGATAATAAACTGATTAAGTGAAAGAAGAAGAGTAAAATGAAAGATAGATAGTATACACACTGAATGAAAGAAAGATGAACGGTAGAATGAGGGATAGATACTAAACAACCTGAATAAATGAAAGGAGAACGGTGGAATGATGAATTTATCCACGGGATGACATTATTCGAATGGTCCAGTTGCAGGAGAGCCCTAACCAATCAGTGTCATCCACGGGCCCCTCTTCTAATTGCGCCATAAGCAGACTTAAATGAGCGGGAAAAAGTGTGTCCGAGAGAGGGTGTCGGAACAAATGGTTCGTTTAATTGTCCGCCGCTGCACGGGCAATTAGCGCCCTCTGTCGTCACCCTCATAATGTATTGACAGTCTATTATGAGCTGCTTCAATTCCTAGCGTTACAATTCGCTCTGTGGAAAGCAGGTGATCTTTATTCCTAGCCTTTGCTGGAAATGTCTTTCATATCATGGATAAAACAAAGATTTTAATTCGTATGCAATTGTCAAACGTATCCAATACAAGATTAAAATGTCATGATGTCTTATAGCTTAAATATATCCATTAATTTTCAAGAATTAGGCAAAATTTACTATTTCTATTATCAGTAAGAAGATGAAATTTTACATCATACGAAGAAGAGAATTTCGGCAGACGAAATTTATTCCTCAAGTTCGCTTGGTGAAAAATGTCCCCTCGGCAATATTCTTGATGACATCAATTCTTCTTCTCCTTTTCGTAGAATATTTTCATTAGTTCTCCCATTAATGACTGAGATAATGGTTCACATTTATTGTGGCTATGATATAGTAATACCTTCTTAATCCCTCTCATTTCTGAACACAATAAGCAATGCTCTTTATTATTAATATAAAGTGTGGAACCTCTTGCCCTGGAGAACTTCTGATTGAGACATGGATGACAGTTGGTGTTGATTTATGATCTCATAAATGAAATACGTAAGGATTGAGTAATATATAATGTGTCATTATATATTTATAAATATCATGCAATTAAAAGTTTATATTGACATACAGAGAAAGAAACTAAAGTTAAACTACATGGCGATTGATAATAATTGTTTCTTTTTGAATCCCAGCGTATCAACAAGCTTGAAATTTCAGGTAGGTAGCAGAGTTTTCATAATATATTAAGGTAAAAATCTTAAAATTATTGCAATTTGGCTGTATGATCTTCTTCGAGTCCATGTCAGTCTGAGAAGTCCGATGACAAAAATCAGACGCTGAAATTTGTGTTTTTCAGTAAGTTCTAGCTTTGGCATCTGAGTAACTCGTTTTGTTTAAGCTTTGAATAATGTTTCATGTTCTTCTGAGTTATATAATAGGAAAAATCTAATCTTCATGCCATATGACGAATTAGAGTTTGAGGGATTAACGCTTGGTTGAAGTCTTGGTCGTCTTGTTCTCTGAGTGTTTGCAATTTCATTTCTTTCAAACGCTTCTAATACCAGGGTGAAGTGATGCAATTGATAGTGGTTAACTTTTCATATTGTTATTCCATACCTCCATAGAAATTTACGTCTCCCTACAGCAGGCGATTCTTTCTTTCATATTCAAGTAATATGAACTTTTTTAATATTTCTCAGAAAACATTTTCATTCTTGTGGCGATTTCGAAAGTTTTAGGAATACTGATTTTCGGTGGAATATTTTGAATTTTTTAAACTTTCAGTCCATTTCTCTCCCCTTTAACGCCCCCTATTCTGTCCATTCCTCACCCCTTTCACGCCCCTTTTCTGCCCATTCATTGGCTGTATAAAATGGAGACTGGGAACCAAAGACTCCAGTTAAAGTCGATAAAGAGAGGAGAGAGTGATTGTAAAAGAGGAATATTCTCTCTCACTCTCTTCAATAAGAGTGGAGAGTATTTGAAGTGTTAAAAGAGTTACTGATCTATGTGCAATATGGTTGAATAGATGATTTGACAATTGGAACCAAAGATGAGAAACTTAAAGTGGTCTATGTGAGACTGTAAATAGACCACTCGTTAATAGACTAGAGTAGTTATTGACTATCGCAACTTTAAAGTGACCTATTAATATTTAATAGCTAATAGAACACCAATACTCCTGATTATTCAATACTTTTAGGTAATTTACTTAAGTCTATGACACATAGACCAGTACTGTGATACATTGTATTTGTGTTTATAAAGGTTCTATTGAGATAGATCATTAATGAATTTGCTCATAGACCTGTATACATTTTAAGCTGTTGGATAGGACTGTCCTCTCTTCCTCTTCATACTGATAGGAGAGGATTAAAGCGGAAAACACTCTTATTGGTGCTTAGTTTACAAATTAAAATGCCTGTGCTCTTTTTAATGGACTGTTATTGTAGGAATTAAAGATTATTTATCATTATGGTTACATTCAAAGAAAAGTGTATCCGTGATCATTTTTTAACAGTTTACTAATTTCACATTTCCAAAAAGAAACTTTACTAATTGTAATACTTGTAGATATTTTATAATTGATTTGGGTAAAGGCTGCTTCACACAAGTCAGGGACCCGTCCAGGAGGTCTCCGGTCAGTGATTTTCATCACTGTGAGGAGCCGGTACCGTGTGAATGTGTCCGTTGAAATTAAAGTAACGATATATCTTAACTGAAACTGAATCACTGAGAGGAGACGGACCGGAGACGTCCCGGACGGATCACTGACATGTGTGAAACAGTCTTTACGACGATAAATTTGTAAGATTTGAAACTGAAATAAAATTAGAAAACTGTGATTGAGAAATTAGTATCATTCGGATACTTTTTCTTTGGTAGTACATATACGATACAAATATAACTTAAACATATACAGCGCATATACCACATCCTTACGACCTCAGTCGTACAGTCGTATAGTTCCTGAAGGAATTTTTTGTAAAGATTTTATTCTTCTTGTTTTTAATTGATAAACAATGTTGTTTTTAATTGATAAACAATGTAGATAAACACATAATATACAATAAATGATCATTATTGTACTAGAAGTTCTTTCAATCAAAATTGGATACTATTTATATCATTTATCAGATAAATAGTGAATATTCAGAGTAGTTTGATAGTTCCGCATTTTCGAACATAGAAAAATGTAGATATTAACTCTTTATTTCAAATTATATCCATTAACTAGGAACTTGGTATTAATGTGAAAAATAATACATGAATCCGATTTGGACCACTCAGTTTTCACTGTTAAAAATGATACAAAACATTAAGATTCTAAAACACATCTATTTACATTTGGTAAATAGATGAATAAAAGATTATATATTGTTAATATAATTATGTGGGATAGTTTTACAAAATAGAGCTAAGCTGGAAGTAACTTATTGTGAATAATGTACCACAACTGTAGGTTAAACCAACCTCTAATCAGTAGCAGCAAAATTATACTAGGGATTGTTTTGCATATAAGGGATATGATAAATTACCTGCATTCTATATCTACGGTGTTATATATACATATAAATATATAAATCTTTCTTTAACACATGTTTTAGCTACAAGTAATAAATGTAATAATGGTGTTAAAAGCAAGATACCGTACAGAACTCCTCTATAGTGACATGCTGTATATAGTCTATAGTGAATGAAGTGTCCTGAGTAAGATAATAGCCTCTATAGTGAACAAATTTTCTATAGTCTGTTCTAAAGAAAATGTGTTCACTATAGAGGCTACTTTCTTACGCATAACTCCTAATTCACTATATAGGATTCTATAATAAGGGAGTTCTACTTAATCGCGAACAAATTCAAATTTATTTAATTAAAATAGAGAAGCAAACCTACACACAGAGAGAAAAAAGTTTACTCGTATCGGTATGAGTCATATCCAATGCATGGGTCATCAATTTATGCTATGAATCAATTTATTGCGTGAGTTGGTTGGACTTTATTCATGCTTTCAAGTATGCTAAAACAACTATGACGTCGTGTGTCATCAAACATTAGTTAATTCAATTCATTTTATAGATTGAATTTACTTATTATGAGAGTTAAAAGTTACTTTTTTGAGTATTTTAACGTATGTTGAAACAACTATGACAGAGTGTATTGTAGTAACTCACAAAAATTGTTAATTCAATGTATCTGGTGTATAAATTAACTTATTATGCGATTTGGAGCTAGTTTTTTAAGTTTAGGAGCGAGTCAAAACGACTGTTTTGTTTTACCCAACGTCAATTAAACTACTTTTAATTAGTACCTGCAACTCACCACGTAAAACCATTCATGTTAGTAAAACAAATGAAATTTGATTTAATTCAACTAATCCTTTCTCTGTGTTTACAAAATAATCAGTCTCATCTAGCATTTAAGCAATGCTGCCTGAAAAGGATAAGTTACTAACAAATGTCAATGTATATGTATATATAACACCAGTCACATTTCAGTCACATACCAGTCACATTCCAGTCACATTCCAGTCACAATCTAGGTAACGTTTCCTTCGTGTTACTCATTAACAGACAGTAACGCTAGTTGACTTTAGTTCATTCTTCTATATTTGCCATTTTATTTGCCATATTCTATCTCATCTCTCTCTGTCTCCTTTAATTATTGCTTTCTCCTCTCCCTTTCAATTATATCTTCTCTCTTCCTCTCCTTTTCTTTCTTCATCCCTTCTTCATTCATCTCTCTTTTCTCTACTCTCTTCTCTCCTCTTTCCTCTTCTCTCCTTTCCTCTCCTCTCTCCTCTTTTCTCCCCATTTTCCTCTTCTCTCCTTCCCTCTTCTCTTCATTTTCCTCTTCTCTCCTTTCCTCTTCTCTTCTCTCCTTTCCTCTTCTCTCCTTTCCTCTTCTCTCCTTTCCTCTTCTCTCCTTTTCTCTTCTCACCTCTCCTCTTCTCTCCTTTCCTCTCTTCTCTCCTTCCTTCTCCTCTTCCTTTCTCTCTTCTCTCCGTTTATTACTCATATTAAGGCAGCATTGTGTTTCTCTCATAAAGTGTCCGAATGGTGTACGTGACCACCATTCGAAAGCCACTGCTACAGCCGCCACAACTTCAGTCGCACTACAGTAGAACTCCTCTATAGTGAAATCTTCTATAGTGAATGTAGTGTCCTGAGTAAGGAAGTAGCCTCTATAGTAAATAAAATGCATTTGCTTGCCATGCAATGGCCATCAACTCATTTTTTAACTACTTATAAATACGATATTTATTTTAATTATTCTAAGTTGGGTACACTTTTTTGTGGGTCACCCTGTATATGGCAGACTGAAGATAATTTGTTCACTATAGAGGCTACTTCTTTACTCAAGACACTGCATTCAATATACAGAATTCATTATATAGGAGTTTTACTGTATTATAGAGGGCTATATTCCACTAAAAATACTTACCGAAACATATAGCAGTACTCGGACACGTAAGTATTAGAAAAGTGGGTGCTAATTAACCTATCTGACCCTAGAAATTTCAAATTGATCTGTAAATTTCGAGTTAGCGGACTGTTCCATATTTTCCATCATAAATGAAAAAAAAACAATAATAATTATTATTCAACATGACATCTTAATTAACATATTTTTTTTTCTCGTTTGATTGAAAATGTGAATCTGTTTAATAACTCGATACCTACTCTATGTCTATTTTATATACAAAGAGATAAAACATATTATTAAATTTATTCTAAATGACAATTTCTATTTACGGAGCTAATGATTTTTCTATCCATCTTTATAATTGGATTTCTCTGTCGAACAGAGAAATGACTGCCGTATTTTATGTGATATTTAAAGGTCTCCTCCATTCTGAATTTTAATTTCTCTAGAGATTCTTCAAATTTTATAAATAAAGTTAGATATATTTTACAGTTTACAGAAAAGATATTAATCAAGTATTCACTTTTTAATTATTATTTTTAAAGATTATATCCCCACTCAACCTTCACTGTCCGATCTTTCTATAAGATTCAAGAGAAGAACAAGTGAGGCATTTCGAGTATCTCTCGTATTACCGTAAATTTCATGGTATTAGGTATTTAAGGTTCACTTTTTGATACCTAACGCGTTTTTTAGGTAATGGTAGTTAGGTAACGGTGTATATAACAATTTATAGTATGTCCATCAGCCTAATTATGGTTTCGATTTATTCAGAAGTGAAACTTTTTCTTTGCTTAGAAATTTGGTGTGTAGAATGAAAATCACAGGAATAACTTATATTACATATTATATTTAATATATTACAAAGGCAGGGCCAAATTTGAAATGGTTTGTATTTTTATAATCAGTAACCTTAGTTCTAATGAATAGTATGAAATTGAATTTATAAATTGTTCATTTAAAAAAACAATTCGTATTTATTTTTTCTCTCTGCTGAGAAACAATTATCAATTAATTAATGCTGTCCTAATGTTGTCCTGACGTTGCCCCAATGTTGTCCTAATGTTGCCCTAATGTTGCCCTAATGTTGCCTGAATGTTGTCCTGATGTTGTACCAATATTGCCCCAATATTGCCCTAATGTTGTCCTAATGTCGTCCCTATGTTGCCATAATGTTGCCTCAATGTTGTCCTAATGTTGCAATAAAGTCGCCGAATGTTGTCCTAATGTTGCCATAACGTTACCAAACGAACTTAAAATTCTGTTCAAACTCTAAAACTTTGAGAAATTTGATGGATGGCAAAGAACAATTTGAGAAACTGCAGTTAAGAATACGTGACTGGCATGAGACTTCAAAATGACTGGAATATGACTGGAATGTGACTGGAATGTGACTGGAATATGATTGGAATATGACTGGATTGTGACTGGAATGTGACTGGAATATGATTGGAATATGACTGGAATATGATTGGAATATGATTGGTATATGACTGGAATATGACTGGAGTATGACTGGAATGTGACTGAAATATGACTAGAATATGACTAGAATATGACTGGAATGTGACTGGAATGTGACTGGAATGCGATTGGAATATAACTGGAATATATCTGGAATATGACTAAAATATGAGTGGAATGTGACTGGAATATGACTGGAGTATGACTAGAATATGACTGGAATATGACTAGAATATGACTGGAATGTGACTGGAATATGACTGGAATTTTACATCATGAATATGAAAATGGTAATAGAAACTACACGGAATGATGTATTGGTTAAAGGGATCATTATATTTTGATGTTTTTACAGTATATTCCTATGCAAGACGAAAACCCACTTTACGACTACTGCAATGGCACTGACACCCTTATTACAATATAAAGAATTGATAAAAGCGTTACAAGTAATTCCATCTTTTAAAATTTGAAAATAGTAAAAAGTAAAATTTGAAAAATAAAAAAAATAATTAATTTTGAAATCAGTAAAAAATAGAATTTTGAAAATAAAAAAAGTAAAATTTTTAAAAAGGAAAAAAGTTGAAATTTGAAAAAAAGAAAAATTTTGAAAATAGAAAAAGTAAAATTTTGAAAAGAGAAATAAAGCATATTTTTGAAAATAGAAAAGGAAAATTTTGAAAATAGAAAAAGTTAAATTTTGAAAATAGAAATAAAGTATATTTTTGAAAATAGAAAAAGTAAAAATTTGAAAATAGAAAGAAGTGAAATTTTGAAAATAGAAAAAAGCAAAATTTTGAAAATGGAAAAAGTTAAACTTTGAAAATAGAAAAAAAGTAAAATTTGAAAATAAAAAGAAGTAAAATTTTGAAAATAGAAAAAGTTAAATTTTGAAAATAGAAAAAGTAAAATTTGAAAATAAAAAAAAGTAAAATATGTAAAAAGAAAGAAAATAAAGGAAGTTGAAATTGAAAATAGAAAAAAAGTAAAAATTTGAAAATAGAAAATTAAAATTTTGAATAGTGTAAAAAGTAAAATTTTCAAAAATACTAAAAAGTAAAATTTGAAAATACTGGAAAGTAACATTTCGAAATATTAAAAAAAATACTAAAAAGTGAAATATTAAAATACTGATAAGTAGACTAAATGTAAAATACTAGAAAAATGTAAACTACTCATTAATAAAATTTGAAAATACAAAAATAGTGAAACTTGAACATTAAAAAAAAAAAATATATCAAAAAGTAAAATCTGATATCCCAGACAAATGTTTATTTCAATGAGGCACAATTACTGAAACTGAATTAACTAATCGTACATTTTTCTATATAAGTATATCGTACTATAAATAATACAAGGCAGCAAAGTTCCATACTTAACAATTCATCGAATAATGTATTACGTAACCCTTACCACATATTCCAATCAGAGGGGGGGGGGAAGGATGTCAATTACCAAAAGGGGGGGGGGGGGGTTGTCTGTTCACCCCAATATGGTCTAAACCTCAAGATTGCCTGGAAATTAGCCAGGACTTAATAAGCAAATTATTCATTGAATTTTTACACCACTGAGCTTATGGGCTTAAGAAGATAGACAGTGAGATGGAGTGAGTGGAAGAGAGTGAGTGGGAAGGAGGGGGATGGAGTGAGTGGAAGAGAGTGAGTGGGAAGGAGGGGGATGGAGTGAGTGGAAGAGAGTGAGTTGGAAGGAGTGAGTGGGAAGGAGGGGGATGGAGTGAGTGGAAGAGAGTGAGTTGGAAGGAGTGAGTGGGAAGGAGGGGGATGGAGTGAGTGGAAGAGAGTGAGTTGGAAGGAGTGAGTGGGAAGGAGGGGGATGGAGTGAGTGGAAGAGAGTGAGTTGGAAGAGAGTGAGTTGAAAGGAGTGAGTGGGAAGGAGGGGGATGGAGTGAGTGGGGGAGAGTGAGTTGGAAGGAGTGAGTGGGAAGGAGGGGGATGGAGTGAGTGGGGGAGAGTGAGTTGGAAGGAGTGAGTGGGAAGGAGGGGGATGGAGTGAGTGGAAGAGAGTGAGTTGGAAGAGAGTGAGTTGGAAGGAGTGAGTGGGAAGGAGGGGGATGGAGTGAGTGGAGGAGAGTGAGTTGGAAGGAGTGAGTGGGAAGGAGGGGGATGGAGTGAGTGGGGGAGAGTGAGTTGGAAGAGAGTGAGTTGGGAGGAGTGAGTGGGATGGATAGAGTGAGATATACTGAGTGGGATGGATAGAGTTGGATAAATAGAGGAAAAATTATTTGGTAGCTTATATTAATATAACTCATTTTTCATCAAAGAATCACGACAAGGCATAGCAAAAATTCAATTGAGAGAATTTCTTACCAAGCTTTGATGTCTCATTGTAAATTTTAGAGAAGTAAATCATAATAATGAAATGGTTCAAATTTTATTATTTTAATAACTACCTACGTACTTTATATAATTTTTCTTATAATTGGAGAAGTTCAAACCTGAGAGTTGCAGTCTGAGAGTTGCAGTCTGAGAGTTGCAGTCTGAGAGTTGCAGTCTGAGAGTTGCTGTCTGAGAGTTGCAGTCTGAGAGTTGCAGTCTTAGAGTTGCAGTCTGAGAGTTGCAATCTGAGAGTTGCAGTCTTAGAGTTGCAGTCTTAGAGTTGCAGTCTGAGAGTTGCAGTCTTAGAGTTGCAGACTTAGAGTTGCAGTCTTAGAGTTGCAGTCTGAGAGTTGCAGTCTTAGAGTTGCAGTCTGAGAGTTGCAGTCTTAGAGTTGCAGTCTGAGAGTTGCAGTCTGAGAGTTGCAGTCTGAGAGTTTCAGTCTGAGAGTTGCAGTCTGAGAGTTGCAGTCTGAGAGTTGCAGTCTTAGAGTTGTAGTCTGAGTGTTGTAGTCTGAGAGTTGCAGTCTGAGAGTTGCAGTCTTAGAGTTGCAGTCTGAGAGTTGCAGTCTTAGAGTTGCAGCCTGACAGTTGTAGCCTGGCAGTTACAGCCTGACAGTTGTAGCCTGGCAGTTTTAGCCTGACAGTTGCAGCCTGACAGTTGTAGCCTGGCAGTTGCAGCCTGACAGTTGTAGCCTGGCAGTTTTAGCCTGAGAGTTGCAGACTGACCACAGCAGCTTGACAGTTGTTGTAAGAATTGAATTGTCAGTGACAAATTATAAATCAGATAAAATCAAAGACATAAGAAATATTAATCATACATTTCATCGGACGACAATCAAAAGTTGCGTATAAATCAATGTTGATAATATAGACAGAGAGCTACATAGATTCTATGTAACTAAATAGGTTTTATCAGCCGTTGTCATTTCATTACTTTAGAAGCTTGATTCTTAACTTAGAATTAAAATTTATAATTGGTCGGTGAAATTCCCGTTTTGATTTATATGAACTCATTTTCGAACAATCTTATTTTTACATTTCACGATTTATATCAATAATACCAGGGTACACTAACATATATACAGTATAGTATAGTAAATACAGTATATATTTGTAGTATAGTAATCAGCTCATCGAATCTAGTTTGACATGACCACCGGGTGACTTGAAATATCGACTATGAACACACTTTGAAACACGGGACAACCTACTTAAACTTAGTCACTTCTAAATTAAATTTTTTTCTTATCAATTACTAACTAGGCAATGGTTAAAATGTATTACCATTATTTTATTCCTTAATTGTTTTTCATAGGAACTACAATTTAGCAGTTAACTAGCACTAGTTTAGGCTCCTATAGGTAGTATATGTTTAAGACCCTATTTCTTTTAGATAAGGTAAAGAAATGAACAATAAAAATACACCTGAATTATATCTATATATTCAACTTTGAGGTTCAATCGCCATTTTCGCTTTTCTTTTGCACGAAACCCTCATAAAATGATTTTAAAGCAAATACGAGGAATTATGAGCCGATTGGTCACAAACAAGGAATGTGTTGTTGTTGTGGTTACGTCATATTTTGCGTCGTCTACTAGTTACTATACTTGTTATGTTCCTGTACCCTCAATAATACTAATCAGTAATGAATGAATTAATACTTAGTCCATTTATTTGTATCCATCTCCAACTTAAATATGCATTGAATTGAAAGGAAAACTATCAAAGAATAATAGAATGACAGTTTAAATAGTAAATATTGGAATAATGGGAAAACACGATAAGAATTCAAAGGAAATCAAAATTGAATATTTCAATAATTGAATTCAATAAAAACTAGCTAATAGGTTGACAGTTGTAAACTGACAAGGTAAGTCCTACATCCTACAAGGCGTCCACCTGAACAGCTTGCAAGCAGTTTTCACTTCCTCGGCCGCCCCTAGTGTTGACCACAGAAATCACCTAGTATGGTCCTAGCTGCCTAGGGTTTCATCACAGTTAATTTAGACGAATGGGTTTAAATGACGGGTAATAACTCGCAGCATTTGCATATCGCCGCTAATGACCGCGTGATGGGAGCAGAACAGAGGAAATGATGGACTTGAAGCAGCTTCTGAAAAAATCCGGCAATTAGAAGTTACCACCTATTGAGTAAGCTATGATTTATAGAATTGTTTCACGTTTAAGATAGTGTAAAAAAGTGCATAATTAAAATTTTAACTCGTTTTTTTTTATCTGGTATCCATGATAATAGCAGGTATCACGGATACCAAGTAAAATGACAAGGTAAATAATATTAAATGCTTTATTTTTTTCGATATTTCGGAACTTATCAATATCATAAATATAATGCTTTTTTATTGAAAAGAGCACAACTATATATTATTATTACCATTGATTATAGAGTTCAAAGTACCCTATTCTGTACCTTAATCCACTTACTTATGGTTGTATTAATCCACTATTCAATAGATTAATTTAATCCATTAGTTTATTTACGGTGGCATGTAGATGATGATTAAATTGCGACCTATCACCTCCCAACAGATTAAAAGGATTAATAGATTCTTATTGAATGCAAACGAAAGCTAAGTTAAATAATCGTTAAAGTATAAAAAGTGTAAAATAAGTGTTGCAATTAATTATTATATGAAAATATATTTATTGAAAGTAGGGATGCAGTGACAGTATGGATGCAGTGAGAGGGATGCAGTGATAGGGATACAGTGAAAGTATGGATACAGAGACAGTTTGGATACAGTGAAAATATGGATACTGAGACAGTATGGATACAGTGACAGTATGGATACAGTGACAGTATGGATACAGTGACAGTATGGATACAGTGACAGTATGGATACAGTGACAGTATGGATGCAGTGATTGAGATGCAGTGACAGTATGGTTACAGTGACCGTATGGATACAGTGACAGTATGAATGCAGTGATAGTATGGATACAGTGACAGTATGGATACAGTGACAGTATGGATACAGTGACAGTATGGATACAGTGACAGTATGGATACAGTGACAGTATGGATACAGTGACAGTATGGATGCAGTGATTGAGATGCAGTGACAGTATGGTTACAGTGACCGTATGGATACAGTGACAGTATGAATGCAGTGATAGTATGGATACAGTGACAGTATGGATACAGTGACAGTATGGATACAGTGACAGTATGGATACAGTGAAAATATGGATACTGAGACAGTATGGATACAGTGACAGTATGGATACAGTGACAGTATGGATACAGTGACAGTATGGATACAGTGACAGTATGGATACAGTGACAGTATGGATGCAGTGATTGAGATGCAGTGACAGTATGGTTACAGTGACCGTATGGATACAGTGACAGTATGAATGCAGTGATAGTATGGATACAGTGACAGTATGGATACAGTGACAGTATGGATACAGTGACAGTATGGATACAGTGACAGTATGAATGCAGTGACAGTATGGATGCAGTGGCAGTATGGATACAGTGACAGTATGAATGCAGTGACAGTATGGATGCAGTGACAGTATGGATACAGTGACAGTATGGATACAGTGACAGTATGGATACAGTGACAGTATGGATACAGTGACAGTATGGATACAGTGACAGTATGAATGCACTGACAGTATGGATGCACTGACAGTATGGATACAGTGACAGTATGAATGCAGTGACAGTATGGATACAGTGACAGTATGGATACAGTGACAGTATGGGTACAGTGACAGTATGGATACAGTGACAGTATGAATGCAGTGACAGTATGGATACAGTGACAGTATGGATACAGTGACAGTATGGATACAGTGACAGTATGGATACAGTGATTGGGATGCAATGAAAGTATGGATGCAGTTATAGGGATACAGTGACAGTATGGGTACATTGACACTATGGATACAGACACTGTATGGATGCAGTGACAGGGATGCACTAACAGTGTTCACACTATCAGGTTTACCCTGAGGCTACAGTTCATTCAATGGCTCCTGTACGTCAAAGTGAACATATGTCACCTTAGACAATTAAATACTCCCTTCAATGTGTTCAGTTGACAGACCAATTGATTTTAAATCACTTAAATTTAACCAATAGTCAATAGAGAGTACAGGGAGTGTAGTTTTTTGAATTTTGTGTATTCAACTCTACTGAATATTATGAGTTATACAAATTTTATATCGGATGATTTTATAAATAAAACTGTGATTGAAAGGATAATCTTTTTTTTTTTTTTAAAAGACAATATTTTTCCAATAAAAACAAGAATTTAATAATCTACTTTGAGGATAATCTGCTTTATCGTTAAATTTGTAGATTTTTTTGGTGAATTCCTAGTTAACGTTATCGTGTACCTATAATAGGAATTGGGAATCGTTATCTCGGTAAAGTAGGAGTTGCATACGTTTGAAAATAATCAAACATAATTGATTTACTATATGAAGCTGTAATTTAGTTTGTTGCATCCGCTAGTTTGTTGTACTGCACACATTTCATGAATGGTCAATATAACCTGGAAAGAGGGAGGGGGATCGAAACGCGGTACGCCTCCCTACATAAACATAAGTATCATTCCAGTTTCGGTGATACTTAATAATTATTACATCAATACTGATATAGATATGTTAAAAGGGGGTATAAACAAAAAACTAGCAGGTACAACAAACTACATTACGGGTGTCCATATATGTATAGATTCTACAAAATACTTTCCATTTTGATGGAATTTATCTAGAGGAAAAAAATATAAAACTAGAAATTCTTGTGCGTCCTTCGCACAAAAATGGTAGAATAGATATACAGTTTTCTTAGATACGTGGATAAAAATTCGATTCCTTCGAACAATTCATAATAAATGATTAACCATTCAGTTCCTATTTACTAAAATTTAAATTGACAAAAATTAAATAAACAATTAGATGGATAATTTAATTTCAACAAAGATCAATAAATGTGTTTCCAAGAAAAGTAACTATATTCATTCATCGTCGTAAATCTCAGAGTAATTCTTCAGGATGCTGTACTCACTCCCACAGAAACTATAGCTCCAATATCTCAATGTTGAGACGTACAATATGTACCTAATAACTCTTAGCACAATAATCAATAAACGATTGAGACTTTAAAACAAAGCTACCATTGGCCTCTCAATTTCAACTGTCAAACTCTTCTTTGTCCAGAAATTTACACCCGCTGTTTTACATCTCACAGCGAATTAGTGCGCATTATTCGGACATGGTAGGCACGGCGTGATGTACAGTAAATGCTGCGTGATAAAGCGTATTGGATGTGATGACGTAAATTATACTAATTTCACAATGACGTCAGAAGCAACTCTTAAAGCGTGAGATCTGGTAAAAGTAAAACGTAAGTATAGAGTTGTGACAATATGCTTTATAAATCATAGATCTTAAGAATAGACGAAATGTAATGGTATCGAATACTATATACCGCTGGTGTAGAACCATTCAATACTCTTTAATTCTCTCCGTTAAATAATATTTTCTAGATTTTTGATTTTAAAAGCTTATTGTTACAACCCTAATAATTTACCAATATGGGTCATTTGCAGAAAGCGGGAAGGTCATATTTTCATCGGACTTTATTTATTTATTTATCATCTTGTTATTCGCTTAACTGAAAAAGCGTTCAACCCAATTATCTGAAATTTGGTGAAACGATTGGTCAATATACAGGAACTATTTTGTTAGATTTTGGGAGCGATCGGGTCAAAGGTCAAAGATCAAAGTCAAGGCTATTTGTAACTCAATAACTCAAAAAGTATTCAACCAAATTGTCTGAAATTTGATGGAACGATTGGTCAATGTCTAGGAACGATCTGGTAGAATTTTAGAAGCGATCCGGTCAAAGGTCAAGGTCATTTATAACTCGATAACTGAAACTTGTTGGGACGATTGGTTATTATCCAGTTAGCAGTTTCTCAAATTTTGGGAGAGAACGGGTCAAAGCGGTGGCGAAGGTATGCGCCCTACTGAGTGCACATAATCTAGTTGCTTATATTATTATTATTAGCGACGTAAGTAGATGCAGCATACGTATACTCGGCAAGAGGTCGAATATGGACGTACTTTATGAAGAGTATTCAAATATTGATAAAACTATTTTTATATCTGAATTTGAACTCAATTTCTCCTACTTTTTTTCTGAAATATGTCATCCACAGTCTTTATTTATACTAGTTTCCATATTTCAATTACTTTATTAGAAGATAATAAAATAAAGACTGACACCACCTTCCCTTGTGATTCCTCTTCCACTCACAGAGAAGATGTTGAAACGTCTCACTGCTTATCAAAGACATACTAAAGGGCCGTACACACGTAGGGTTTTTTAAGTCATACCACCAGACTTTTTGCTAGGCTCCTCCTACTTTTTCTACGAGAATATAAGAAAAAACTATATGATAATTGTTATTTTATTTTAGCTGGTATCCATGATACCTGCAGGTATCATGGATACCAGCTAATAATTATACGATTTATATCGTTTTTTCTTATTTTCTTGTGGAAAAAGTAGGAGGAGCTTATCAAAAAGTCTGGTGGTAAGACTTAAAAAACCCTGCGTGTGTACGGTCCTTAACATGTAGGATACAGAGGAGAGATTTCTAGCACCAACCCAAGGATGACTTCATTGTTAATTAAAGAGTCTGCTGTGTGTCTCTGCAGAACAATAGGCTGGGTAAATACTTAAGATGGTGATTCAAATGAAAGGCTTCAGAAAGTCAAAAATACGAAAAAAAATATAAAAAAATGGCAATTGTGTCTGCGACAAAATTTATTTTAGAACGAAACAGTTTGGTTCATATGAAATTTTTTTTGAAAATTAAAATATGGGGAAAAAAAGTCAAAAACTCAGAAATATGGGAGTCAAAAATATGAAATTGTATCTATGACATGATGGATTATAAAACAAAAATTATAAACCCTGGTTGCTCAGTTCGAATGAAGAACTTTTTGGAAAATTTTGACAAAATTCGTATTGGAATCTATAACTTATAATAGAGCTGCAAGTTACAGCTCTTATAACTACATAATATTCTCCAAAATTGTCAAGTCAAGAGTCACTATACACATACAGTGTATCCACAAAAAATGTATCCACTGCCATCGAGTATATCTTTTAATTACTATTTATAATTCATTATTAAAAATTCTTGGTAAAATATAACCTTCCGCAAATTTGCAAACCTACCTACATATAATGCATATTATCGTGGAATGACGAATATTGCAGATTCAAGGCAGTGGATACATTTATTCTGTTCACACTGTAGTGCATAATAGTAGCCAAAGATACACATATTGGTCTGGAATCATAGATATTTTAGTTAAATAAGTTAGGTAGGTACAAACCAGAAGCTTAGTACCTTAGTTATGGGTCTGCCTAATAGATCACCAGATCTACCTAGTGTGTGTCTTCAATAAAACTACGGATTTGACAGAGCAATTCATCTCTGGGGTATTTAGGACTGTAAACCATCGGATGAGGGGATATAGTCTAACGAGTCACTATACTGAACTGTGGATAGTTAGCTACATGTAGAAAAGTGTCTGTATCAGTACAACTTCTCTATAATGAAGTCATGTGTAGTGAATGTACGTCCTGAGAAAGGAAGTAGTCTCTATAGTGAACAAAATTTCTTTAGTCTGCCATTAGATTTCTAAAAATGATGGCCATTTTAGGGCAGACTAAAATAACTGTGTTCACAATAGAGGCTACTTCCTTACTTAGGACCCACATTCACTATACAAGACTTCATTAGAGAGGAGTTCTACTATACATTGGAATGATAGTAAGTTATATTAAATTTCTGTTTGTGGTAAGTTGTTTTGCCCATCACACAGTTTTTAATGATTTTTTTTAAATTAAGTTCAAACAGAATAAAGTACAGATTTTTTCTTACTACTGGGAAGACAATTCTTCAGGTGGTAATGCTTGGGTGACAAATTTGGATAACTTAAACTTAAAATAAGTGAATTTTAACCACATATTTCCCCAAAAAAAAAAAAAAAAAAATATTGTGGGGCAATAGAAGAGGAAACATTATATAAGCATTCATGAATCCAACATAAAATGTTAATAAGTAGAAAAAAAAATAATAAAGATTTTTTAAATATATTGCAAATATATCAAATTGATGAATTAGTTTTAAGAAATTAAATTGCATCTTTAAATAATTAACACTTACAACATATTAAACACAATGCAGTATATATACTCTAAATGTACTTTAACATGTTAAAAAGCTGTTAAATTTGTATAGTCACCCGTTTACCTGTTGTTTTTTGGCTCCTGTTTCGAAACAGTTTGAGGAGAAGAAACGGCAATGTGTTTTGCGGCTAACCCCTTACCACCTGATGGGGTTGCAACTAAGGGTTATAGGGTGACAGAGGGGCAGCAAAGGGTTAATGAGTGGAACTGTGTCTAATATAGTGCCTAACTGAAACTAATGGACAGAGATGCCATCAGTCACCATATTACCATATCGATACTGAGTTAAATATCATTTTTAACTTCAAATTATCATCTGAAAGACAGTTAAGAAAACTATAGACAATTTCATTAATTAAATAGGAAAAAAATTCTTTTCTTGTAACTTTTTTCAAGGAAAATTTTAGGTTTTAGAAATTTTCATTTCAATATACCTTTCTGAAATAAATAACCTGGTTCTAGTGGAATAACCTGGTTGTAGTTGAATAACCTGGTTGTAGTGAAATAACCTGGTTGTAGTGAAATAACCTGGTTGTAGTGGAATAACCTGGTTGTAGTGGAATAACCTGGTTGTAGTGGAATAACCTGGTTGTAGTGGAATAACCTGGTTCTAGTGGAATAACCTGGTTGTAGTTGAATAACCTGGTTGTAGTGAAATAACCTGGTTGTAGTGAAATAACCTGGTTGTAGTGGAATAACCTGGTTGTAGTGAAATAACCTGGTTGTAGTGGAATAACCTGGTTGTAGTGGAATAACCTGGTTGAAGTGGAATAACCTGGTTGTAGTGAAATAACCTGGTTCTAGTGGAATAACCTGGTTGTAGTTGAATAACCTGGTTGTAGTGAAATAACCTGGTTGTAGTGAAATAACCTGGTTGTAGTGGAATAACCTGGTTGTAGTGGAATAACCTGGTTGTAGTGGAATAACCTGGTTGTAGTGGAATAACCTGGTTGTAGTGAAATAACCTGGTTGTAGTGGAATAACCTGATTGTAGTGGAATAACCTGGTTGTAGTGGAATAACCTGGTTGTAGTGAAATAACCTGGTTGTAGTGGAATAACCTGGTTGTAGTGGAATAACCTGGTTGTTGTGAAATAACCTGGTTGTAGTGGAATAACCTGGTTGTAGTGAAATAACCTGGTTGTAGTGAAATAACCTGGTTGTAGTGGAATAACCTGGTTGTAGTGAAATAACCTGGTTGTAGTGAAATAACCTGGTTGTAGTGAAATAACCTGGTTGTAGTGGAATAACCTGGTTGTAGAGGAATAACCTGGTTGTAGTGAAATAACCTGGTTGTAATGAAATAACCTGGTTGTAGTGGAATAACCTGGTTGTAGTGAAATAACCTGGTTGTAGTGAAATAACCTGGTTGTAGTGAAATAACCTGGTTGTAGTGGAATAACCTGGTTGTAGTTGAAAAACCTGGTTGTAGTGAAATAACCTGGTTGTAGTGGAATAACCTGGTTGTAGAGGAAAAACCTGGTTGTAGTGAAATAACCTGGTTGTAGTGAAATAACCTGGTTGTAGTGAAATAACCTGGTTGTAGTGAAATAACCTGGTTGTAGTGATATAACCTGGTTGTAGTGAAAAAACCTGGTTGTAGTGAAATAACCTGGTTGTAGTGAAATAACCTGGTTGTAGTGGAATAACCTGTTCGTAGTGGAATAACCTGGTTGTAGTTGAATAACCTGGTTGTAGTGCAATAACCTGGTTTTAGTTGAAAAACCTGGTTGTAGTGAAATAACCTGGTTGTAGTGAAATAACCTGGTTGTAGTTTAAAAACCTGGTTGTAGTGAAATAACCTTGTTGTAGTGGAATAACCTGGTTGTAGTGAAATAACCTGGTTGTAGTTGAAAAACCTGGTTGTAGTGAAATAACCTGGTTGTAGTTGAAAAACCTGGTTGTAGTGAAATAACCTGGTTGTAGTGGAATAACCTGGATGTAGTGGAATAACCTGGTTGTAGTTGAATAACCTGGTTGTAGTGGAATAACCTGGTTGTAGTGGAATAACCTGGTTGCAGTGGAATAACCTGGTTGCAGTGGAATAACCTGGTTGTAGTGAAATAACCTGGTTGTAGTGAAATAACCTGGTTGTAGTGAAATAACCTGGTTGTAGTGAAATAACCTGGTTGTAGTGAAATAACCTGGTTGTAGTGAAATAACCTGGTTGTAGTTGAAAAACCTGGTCGTATTGAAATAACCTGGTTGTAGTGGAATAACCTGGTTGTAGTGGAATAACCTGGTTGTAGTGGAATAACCTGGTTGTAGTGGAATAACCTGGTTGAAATAGATTAACCTGGTTGAAATAGATTAACCCGGTTGGGTGGAATGGTTGACTTTACAGTTTGAAGTAACTGAATCGATTGGCTCTATCGTCTTTTTCCCGAAATTGAAAACATGACTTTGCAGTTATAGACATGACGTGAAACAAAAGGACTCCCGTAACCGATATGGAGAAAAATATAGCTACTTTGATCAACCGGCAAAAAAATAAACACGCTGCTTTTTGTAGGAGGTGTGCAGGAAAGTGTTCGTAACATTGGGAAAATGTTGTTTAGATGCTATTTTTAAATGATATCACCTAATAGTTGAAAAAATTACTTCATTCAATTTGCAAGTAAATTTTCATTTTTTACGACCAATTTTTCATTTCAATTTTTGATTTAATATATTAATAAAATATTTTTCCAGAAAATATTTTTCAAGTCTTTTTTTTGTGAAAGAGGAAGTGAAAAAAATAAGAAAAAACGGTACTTTTTAATCTCTTTTTCTTGAAATCTTTTATGAACTCTATATTCTTTTTCTCCTTCAAAACTTAACGTAAATATATTTGGGTCTTTCCCCTATGCCGACCCCCACCAAATTTAACATAAATTAATTTTTTTATGTACTTTTGTCCTTAAAATCCGAAAATCATAACCGTTTTTAAACAATCATGAAGTGTGCAGTACAACAAACTAGCAGATACAACAAAGTTATCAATCCTTCATGCAGTACTACATAGAGAATAAATAACTTTAAACCCTCCTATCTCAAAAACTATCAGTTTCTACAAAAAACAGTTATTATTTTCGGATTCTATGGACAAAAGTACATTAGAAAAGATTTATTTAAATTTAATTTGGCAGGGGTCGGAAAATGGTAAACAGAAGTGAGATTTTTTCATCTATTATTAATTATTTTATTTATTTATAAAATTTGACTTAATAATAAAATATTTCTTTTAATTTTAAATCTACAGAAATAGGATAAGTTCTGAGATATCGAACTATTCTACATTTTCGATCATTAAAAGAAAGTTATATAATCAATATTTATAGCTCGTTATTGTATTCGGTATCCATGATACTTGCATGCAGGTATCATGGATACCAATTAAAATAACTAGATACACTTTATTATTATATTTTTTTTCTTATAATTATTATGATCTGAAATGTGGAACAGTCCGATTTTACTTTCTACTTTTTAACTTTAAATTATTTCACTTAACTCTTTTCTATTGTTTTCTAATTACCAAAAAGTCATTTCACAGTTTATTTTTCTATCACAGAGCAGTCACTGCGTGTACATACCCCTGCCATCTAATAATAATAATTAATTCTATTACACCCATGTAATACATTAGAATCTAAAACAATAACATTTCCATACTACCAACTTCCTATGAGTTTATAATTGGGTGACGGAAACGAAAGGTATATTCAAAATACTTAGAATTCAGAGGCTAAAAGTATGACAAATTGCTTTTTGGGATTGCTGCTCACCTTCAAATAACATGGACGGAGGGGATAATTTGTACAATTGAACATTTCAATATAGTGTGTATAGAGACAATACTCGGTGGAGCAAGAGTGATCGGTCTAGGAAGTTAAGCTCCATGTAGTTACTTAAATTGTCTGCTCCATAGTCTATTATTACTCTAAGTGAATCGACTGCTACACAATTGATTCCAGTACCACAAAACAATGAACCCTTTATAACTCAGAATTAACTGATAAAATGCTGTAAACTTTGTGTTTTGAATGACGTTAATTTGGGAAAGATTGGTGGAGGTAATCTTGTTTGTTTTTTCTAGTTTTTCAAATTTATATTGTTTTCCATAACTACCCTTAAATTTTGGCCATGGCAAATTCTATTGAAATTTTTAGTAGGGGTTTAAATTCTGCTTCGGAATCAAAGACAATATCAATGACGTCAAAAGGAACTTAAATACAAGGGACTGGAAATAGCAGTCAGTAAAGGGAAGTAGCTCCATGAACTAAGTCACTTACAACCAAACAGTGACAATGCTCTTGGATGCAGAAAAAGGCAAATTTGTAGATAGTTTCAGTTGATAATTCATTCAATACTTATTGTATTTAACTGATATAGTTACATTTAATTACTGGCACAATATTAATCCTGATCGATTCGATATGATTTAATAAACCATTTATTTTGGCGGGTACTGTATGAAATAATCAAACTTCTAAGAGGTTAAACAAAGTCATTTCAAAGATTTTATTGTATATTTATAAGTTAGGAAAGCGTTCTTACAGTTTCGGGGAAAAAATTTATTTGCCGAGCATCAGTAAAAGATATTCTCTATTGAATGGTTTAATGGGAAATAGTTTAAATTATACAGCAATGGTATAAGAGTTGTGACAGTATGCTTTTAAAATCAAAGATCTTAAGAATATCACACACGAAATGAAATGGTATCGAATACTATATACCGCTGATGTAGAACCATTCAGTACTCTTTAATTCTCTCCGTCTATAATATTTTCGGGATCTGTTATTTCAAAATGACCCTAGTTATTGTAATTAAATGAAGAGAAAAAAAATTCAAAATTCATATTCCAAAATTCAAATCACTCCGAATAAAAAAAGAGAGATCTAGATTAACGGAATTAGTGATCTGCGAAGAACTGATTACGTAAGGTTGGTTCTTATCTAACAGAGGAAGTGTTATAGTGGGGCCATAGAAGATTGAGATGGTGCTAAATCTTCTATGGCCCCACTATAATCTTCCGATGGGTACACATAGCTGCACTCTGACTTCAAAAGAACACAATTAATTAAAATAATCGATCTGAGTACTGGTTTCATTTTAGGATTCACTATTTGTTACAGATGTGTACCGCTAAGTAGTTAACATGTTAAAGGACACAGTAAAGCATATTGTGTTAATGTTAAACCCATTAAAGAGTAATTAGTACATTATGCAGACCACAGATGTTCAAAGTTTATATTAAATTCATATATACCTACTGGATCATATTTCACCTCCAACAAGAAAGCAAGTTATGGTGGGGCCATAGATGATTAAGAGAGGAAAGTTATGGTGGGGCCAGAGAAGATTGAGTGGAACTCCTTCTCAATCTTCTATGGCCCCACCATAACTCTCTCTATTTAGTAATGGTGAAGTAAGAAAAAGTGCGCAAAGGATTAAAAAATGGTAATGCTTGTATGAATATTGAAAACTTTGTGTCTGTAGGTAGAAATACCCTTTAAAATTCTGCATACTATTTTAGGATGTGAACTCGTATTAGAGCCTATTTAAATATACTGGCAAATGTATAAAGAGTTGAGCAATGCCTTTGGAAGTTAAGTAAAACGTAGATAAATACTATCAAAGAAAATAGTCTCCACATGATGTTAATTTCTAAAATCAGTTTTCTATTTTTCAATTATTTTCAAATCTTATAAATTTGTCGTCGTGTACCAGACCAATTTTAAAATATCTACAAGCATTACAATTTGTAAAGTTTCTTTTTGGAAATTTGAAATTGTTAAATTATCAAAAAATCATAATAGATACACTTTTCTTTGACTGTACCTATACACTATACAGGTGAACACTGAACAGTATACAGTACACAGTACACAGTAAACAGTACACATAGGTACAGTATACAGGACACATAGGTACAGTATACAGGACACATAGGTACAGTATACAGTACACATAGTTACAGTACACAATAAGAAGAGTTACAGTATACAGTACACATAGTTACAGTATACAGTACACATAGTTACAGTATACAGTACACATAGTTACAGTATACAGTACACATAGTTACAGTATACAGTACACATAGTTACAGTACACAATAAGAAGAGTTACAGTATACAGTACACATAGTTACAGTATACAGTACACATAGTTACAGTATACAGTACACATAGTTACAGTATACAGTACACATAGTTACAGTATACAGTACATATAGTTACAGTACACAATAAGAAGAGTTACAGTATACAGTACACATAGTTACAGTATACATAGTTACCTACATATACAGGTGTATCGTTACCTCTTGTGTAAAAATTACATATTGTTAATACTTGTAACAGAATTTTATCAAAAACATTGCAATAAGAGATGAATATTTTTAAGCTGAATTAAATTCTCTTTCAAATATAAAAGTAGTGAAGAAAGACTCAGGAGTCAAATATCTCTTTTTTTTGCAAAGCTCTGGGAAATGATATTAATAACTAATAGGAATCAATGGGAAAATAACGTGCACTTTTCTCACTTGGAAATATCATGAAAAAGAATCGGTACCTCTAATAAATCTTGTGATATTAGAAGAACAGCACAGTACTCGAAAAGTGGGGGTTACAATGAACCAGTCCGACCTTTAGGAAATTTGGATTAATCAATCACGACCAATGTTAACAATCACTTTTCAAAAAGTGCGAATTTTTACATTGTAGGTAGTAATTGATCATTTTTCTTCAAAACCACTATAGGTACTCTTGTTCACAGAAAAAAAAAATTGTCTCTGATCTTGAATATCACATTCTAATCATAGGTATCAATACTTAATATATAAGATGATGAATAGGAAAGTTGTATTTATTAATGAGTAGGGCATAGAAAATAAATCATTCAACCGATTCTACCTGAAAAAGAACCACAAGGAACAAAAACCTAACACATTTTCAATTTACTAATCTCTATTTCACTTAAACTTATTTCACTTCAACAAATAACACTTTCATAATATGTACAGACATATGTACACCATCATTAACTTAAATACAAAACACATTTCAAGACTGAAAGTGAAAGATTACATCTTATTATTGCGTATGAAAACTACAGCAGCCGTTAAGTATATGTACATACTAATGCATGCCTTCATAGCATGCAATTTACCTATGATAAATTGCACTGCGTACACTCTTTTGAAATTGAAACCTCTTATGCGCAATCCATTCTTTTGGAAAGTATGAGAATTCTACTTGGATTCCGATACAAGAAAAAGAGTTTAACTCCCAATTAGAGTACAGTTCCTAAATTTACAAATAAACTTACAAATGAAAAAAAAAATTCATGATATGCGGTAGGTTAACTAAGAAGTATACTAATTGCAGGTCGGTAAGACTAATTCCTAAGTATATTAGATCATCACAGTTCTCTGATATATAGTAACACACTGTTTTAAATAATTACTTTGACCTAGTGTCCTCAAGCAGGGTACCACCTCAAAGAGTCGTACGTGTTCTTGGCTAATACGGGATTATTCGAATACATGGCTGCATTGTAAATGTCCGTAGAATATGGATCACATTGAGCTAATTTCAACCGATCGGGGGAAACACTCGATGGGGGACTAATATGGTAACCAGGATAACCTGTTGTTACAGAGGGCATACCTAGATCATGAGATGCTATAGGAATATTGTCTGAACATGATCTAAGGTCATTGCAGAAATCTTGTGGATCTCTGGAAGTTTTGATGACGGTATCTCGTTTGGTCGTACAGACTTGTCTGAGGATGTGACCGGAGTGATGGTGGTGTTCTTGACCACCCGCCCACTGAATTGCCGAGAAACTAGTTCCTGAATTAGCCTGACCCAGTCCATCTGCCTCCTGAGGCAAGTGTCTGGTCATAGCTACCTCTAAATGCCTCACACCTGAGCCTTCCATTACATCATCTGCCTTGTGGTGGATGTGTGTGTACTGGTCAGGAGAAAGCTGAGTGCTCGAGATGGGGGAGTATCTGTTATTGGAGGCAGGGGACAGTTGGCTCTGATGCACCACTGCCAAGGAAGTATAGTGGAGGTTGTTCAGAGGAGTGTGATCTTTCACAGAGGAAACGAACTTTTGGTTTCTGTAATTTAGATCTTCTATTTGTTCAGCGGAAGAATTTAAAGATGTAAGAATAGAACCAGTCTGAGGAAAGAAATGGTGAACGTTATATTACATAGTTACCCAATTGAATATCAGGCACACAAAAAATATCAACATACAACTACAAAACCTACCTCGGTTTTAATGATTTCTCCTTCACTCGACACAACAGGGGTAAGATTTCCCCCCATTTGACTGACTGGGGTGAGTTGGGGGGTCAAAGGTCCAACGTGCTGAATATGCGAGTCGTTCAGGTGGTTGGTCTCATGGTCCATCTGGGTGATAGGACTGGTGTGGTGGGGTGTTAAATGGTGCTGATGGTCCGAAAGGTTAGAAGAGAGATGGTGGTCCATACTCTGAGGGGAACAGTTCTGACTCACACTTACTGACATGCGTGGAGTGGAGGATTTTTCTATCATTTCTTGAGAGTTTTGACCATCAACACCTATAGCTGTGATGCGAAAATGAAGAATATTATTAAAATAACTTATCAGTTACTATAGAAATTAGATGTAAATAATCAAATATTAGTCAATTATCTACTATCAGTGATTTCCGTTCTAGATTTAGGAGCTATTTATTATTCTAAGAATTTTATTTAGACATATCGAGTTAAGGATCTAACTAACAATTAACGACCTTTTTTTACGAATGTCATATAGATCTCTTAATGTAATGAATAAAACTTCCTTTTAAAAACACTGTACTCACAGTTTTTGCTTGGACTTGGTACTTTGTAATCAGATGTGGATTCACTCTTCGTGAGAGGTGTAGAAGGATCTAATTGGTGCTGGTCGAGGATGAGAGTATCGTTTAGGTGTCCACTGGATGAAAGGAAACACACTATTAAATAGAGAACATAGAGAAAGACGTACAATATAGATAATGAAGACTAAAAAGGACACTAACCTGAGAACGTAATTGACGCAAATGATATTCTGGTCGTCGTTGTTTTTCGAATTGCAAATGACAGTTGCACATGTCTGTATCCAGACATAACCTCCATTTTTGTTGAGAATTCGGTAGTAAGGAGACATTACTTGTCCTTTTTTGATTACTGTTAAAGAATAAAACAGTTTATCAATGTAAAAAAGAATGAGAAAAAAATGACATATACCATTCTGAGAGCTTGAAATGATAGAATACTGAATGACGATTAATTATGAGAAATCAATTCGCTAAAACGAACAAAGTCAGCAAATTCGCTTTCCGGTGATACTCACAGTCAGTATGTGTCTTTCGCAGTTTTTCCAGGTCTTGTCCATGGCAAAGGGAATACAGAGACCGACCGTTCAACTCATCGGGAGAATATTGCAGAAGATCAGACACCCTAAACGGAAGAAATATCATCATTGACATGGGTTACAAATGACAGTAAGATAATTTCAAATGAATTTCACTGTCAGGAAATGAAATAGATCTGTGGTTATTGAATACGAAAAATAGATCAATAATCTGAAAAAATAATTACTTATTTTTTAACATTTAATCTTTGTTATCCTTCAGATTCAATCTTGAGGGATAAATAATTTTTAAAACTAAGAGCGATGTCAATATTTTGATTTCTTTAGCTGAAAGCAGGCAAATTCGAAATACTCACTTAGGTTCGCAATGTGCAAGTCTAAAGTCCAGGCTTATCTTGCACACAAACATGTCCGATTCGAGTTTGAGTTCGTTGACAGTAGGTGAAGGTAGGGCGATGGCTATGCCCACCATTCCCATCAGTGGTTGACTATTTTTCCTATGGTTCTGCGAGTGGGGGTATGCTGGACTTTGTGGTCTCAAACACCCTAGGACCAAAACCACCTGGCATGGAGAAAAGTCAAATTTAAAAAATCTCAACAAATTGAATCCAATTCCATTTATTTTGGTTAAAGTAATTAAAAAGGAATAAAGAATTAAATTGATTATACATATTTACAGTTGAATATAATATATAAAAGTAATGCTTTATAATCAGTTTACTTATTTTCAAAAAGAAACTTTACTAAATGGAATATTTAGATATTTTAAAAATTGGTCTGGACAAACGATGAAAAATTTGAGAGATAGAAAAATAATTTGGAATTAGAAAATTGTGATCAAGATATATTCAATTAGAATTGAATATATGAAAATGAATGACTTGAAAATAAACACCTGTTTTATTTTATTATCAGTAACTTTAATTATATTGATGATTAAATATAAAATGTAAATTACTTTATTTCGTTTACAATTAACCAGCCCTATCCAGCTTTTCAAGTTTTCGCACATCTAACTTTTTCAAATGCATTTTTATTTGAACAGAATAAATTTAACGGAAAAAGCGTGACCTAACTATGAGAGGAATAGAAATTCGAATCAACTAATTGAAGCCTAATCCATGGTTTTATAAGTTTAGACTCACCCTGTATCCCGAGGATTTGAAATGACATCCCCTCTTGGTGAGAGTGCTCTTCATGCGTATGCAGAAGGCCCTGTCGTATCCCTTGTGGCTAGAGCTGGGACTCATGGACATGGAGGACGCTACTGTTTGAGTAAGATAATTGCAGGGTGAGTAGGTACTCATTGCAGCAAATCATTCAGTAGTCAACCGCATGTATCCCGGAACTATTACACAAACTTGTACAACATTCACTTTGGAAAGAAAACTATCTCGATATCACACTAAAAGCTCTTACCTAAAATATACTCATTTTATCTTCATGGTTATGAATAAAGTTTATTTCTAATATAGAATGTGATATGATTAAAATTTGTATATTTTCTAAAATATACCGAACTATCTGAGGTTTAATTACCTATTTTCCACATTGAAATTATTTATTTTTATTAGCATGTCGATTAAGTTACAGATTCATAGACTTTTTTCAGTACAATGAAATGTGTATTCCATTTTTAATTTACATTAATAGAAAAAAATTGATTTTAGATTTTAAATGGATAATTGATACTATTCAGGCATATCCGTTGAATGTGTTTCAAATAGAAAAAATCTCATAATCTTCCTAAAAAATTATAATTATCAAAATTATTCAACGTCTTAAAGTTTTTAACATGTGTAAATTAAAACTAGTTCAACGTCTTTAAGTTTTAACACGTGTAAATTCAAAACGATAATTCTACGTCTTTCAGTTTCCAACCCACGTAAATTTAAAACTAATTCAACGACATGTCTTGAAGTTTCGAACCAGTGTGCAATTCCATTAATTTGTCATCTAAACCTCAATGTTCTACAAAAGCAAATTCACTTTTATATAAAACTTTAATATTTCTTACAGTTCAACACAGTAGCCTTTTTGACAGATCTCTGCCGATCGGTTAAAGCTTGAGAGTTTCCACTATAATTTTCACTTTTTCCCAGACTTGCGTATCATTCGAGCATAGGAAGTAGCCAACCATCATTGAGTCACTTCACGCAACAAAACGTTTACTGTGAACTATACGAAGCAATTTCATTCAATATTCAAACTCAATGAGATCTATCACTCAAATTAAACTTAGATGGATGACATAATTAGTAGTTAGCCTAAAATTGAGTTTAAAATATAGGGGAGTGGATTGTTTCTATATTTTATTACAACCATTGATGAAAAAAGGCAGTTTTTAATAAAAAAAAATTTTTTTAGATTTTCAACAAAAAATGTGGAGTGAAAGAAGAGTGAATCGTATTAATTTTGCAAAATATGTGAATTCATATTTCCAAAAAATAATTTTACTAATTGTAATGATTGTAGATGTTCATAATTGGTCAGGGTACACGACGACAATTTGTAAAATATAAAATAACAAGGAATTTGAAGACTTTGATTTATGGAATTGCATTTTGTGGAGACTCTTTTCTCTGATGGTACATTTTTAAAATATAAGTAGTTACTAATTTCCAAAAAAAAAAGTTTCTGTCAGTGTTGTTAGAATGTGATTAATGTTAATCCAAAAACAAAGTGTCTATCAATGGGTTAATTAAAACTCAAAGTTTTTAGTGTTACAATAAACAAATTTAGTGGTTATGTATTCAAAGACTTTTAGTGAATTAAATGAATCAGTTAATGTTGTCACAGAAAAAAGTGGTTTAGTGGTCACAGTTATTCAGGTACAGGTTATAATGAACAATATTAGTAAATTCGATGCCCTATGCTATCTATCAAGTAGCGAATTTGACTGGTTTTTACATTTGTATCTAATAAATTTAGGTATCTATGAATAATAATCTATGGAAAAACCAGTCAAATTGGCTGCTTGGTAGTTCTAGAGTCAGGAGGTTATAATTTCCGCAAAGATTTAGTAGATGGTTTTGGCATATGCAGAGTTAGTAGATTTAGTACCCCAAACAATACTCACATTTACTCTTACCATCTGGATTCATAGTGCCAAGAATCTGAGGATGACTACTGTCATCACTGGCGAGAGAGGAGGGAGAAGAGGAGGCAGTGAGAGAGGAGGAAATAGGAGGACTTATGAGAGAGGAGACGGAGGTTCCAGAGGATGAGGTAGTGGCTGAAGAGGTGAGAGTGATGCCCAGGTGTTCGGCCAGCTCTTGGTGATCTTCCTGGTGAACGTATTCGAACACTGACGAACCAGCCATTTCAACCTGGGGTAGGGATATTTGCATGTATAAGTTATGATATACAGTATAAATCCTCTATAGTGAATGAGTTAGGATGTAGTCTGAATAGTGAACAAATTTTCTTTAGTCTGCAATAAAAGACTAAAGAAACTTAGTCTGTAATAAGTTATGTAAAACTGATGGGAATTCATTGCAGACTACAGAAAATTTGTTCACTATTCAGGCTACATACTAGCTAATTCACATGGCAAGAGTTAGTTATAGAGGATTCCACTGTATTGATAATAATCTATCATGAATAATTGAGAATTTTTTTGTATCTATTGCAAACACACTGGAACCTGAAATTTAATTTAATCCAAACAAAACAAAATTCCAATAAATAATATTAATTCAAAAACGAGAATATCAGTTTACATCATCTAAACTACAAAGAGTAAGAAAACTAATCTCAACCAGCTAAGTATAAGAGATACACCTTCAAATCCCAGGACTCATTTGGAGCAAAATAATTCACTCCGAGTCCACGAAGATAACAAGAAGAGTGCTAAGTTGGTTGTTTGGAGTAGATTGGTAAGTTTGTTTGATGGTGGGGAGTTTTGCCCCCTATTCTGCCTAATTAAATGGCATCGAAGGATCCACAAAAGTTTGGCCAGAGAGAAAGAAATTAAATCTAGAGAAACTTTGTTCTTAATCTGCCTCATTTGATTAGTTCAGTCGAATTGAAGCTAACGAAATATCCTTAATTTACGAGAATATGTCTGATAAAAGTTCAATAAGTTGTAGCAAATCTGATGCAAATAAATTTTTCAATTTTCGAATTTTCGAAAAATTTAGGTGAAAAAAACGAATTTCTTCAACATTGATATTTTTTCAGAGCTTTAAACTGAACCCATGAATACAGGACTACCTATTTTGGGAGTAAATTCCCTTTTTAAATTGATTCTACATGGTTCATCGAAGATGCGCGTATCAATGGGATAGCGAATAATGAACTCATGGAAGGATAATGCAATTGACTCAATCCAAGGGACGGTAATCAGTAGAACAACCTGACCTGAATGGTAATAGGAAGGGGGTGACAGCGATAGCTATGATAGAGGGTAGGAGTAGAGATATAGTTAAGGTGAAGTTATTGATAGATTGAATTGGGACACAATGGAAAAAATATATATGATATTCCACATATCAGAATGTTTAATGACCAGATCATCTGCTTCGATAGGCTTTTTTTTGTTTCGTAATCTTCAGTTCGAATCGAAAGCTTCAGTTTTGCTTGAGAGTATCAGCTTATTTCGAGAGCATTAGCTTAGTTCGAGATCTTCAGATCAGTTCAAAATCTGTATTTCAGTTCAAAAGCTCCAGTTTGAAAGCTCCAGTTCAAAATCTTTATTTCAGTTCAAAAGCTCCAGTTCAAAAGCTCCAGTTCAAAAGCTCCAGTTCAAAATCTCCAGTTCGAAAGCTCCAGTTCGAAAGCTCCAGTTCAATTAGAAAGCTTCAGGTTAGTTCGAAATGTTCAGTTCGAAATCTTCAGGTTAGTTCGAAAGGTTCGTTTCGAAAGGTTCAGTTCTAAAGGTTCAGTTCTAAAGGTTCAGTTCTAAAGGTTCAGTTCGAAAGGTTCAGTTCGAAAGGTTCAGTTCGAAAGGTTCAGTTCGAAAGGTTCAGTTCGAAAGGTTCAGTTCGAAAGGTTCAGTTCGAAAGGTTCAGTTCGAAAGGTTCAGTTCGAAGGTTGATAGCGGCTGAAGACCAGCAGTAAGTAGAAGGCGCTTTGTTTACCCTCACAAAAGACCGAGCAGTCCAAAGGCTCTCATCTTATGATGATTCACGTCACGTAGAGCCAACGCGGCTCAATACTAAAGAGAGGAGTGGGGGTAAGAGGAGTGGGGGTAAGAGGAGTGGGGAAAAGAGGAGTAGGGAAATGAGGAGGAGGGGGAAAGAGGAGTGGAAGAAGAAAGGAGTTGAGAGAAAGGAGAGAAGAGTAGAGGGGAAAGGAGAGATGAGATTGACATGAATTAGAACTGAATGAGAGGAGACATGAAGAGAAGAAAGAAATGATGTGAGGAGAAAGTAAAAGAGCGCAATAAGTGGAAAGAGGAATAAAGAGCTATCTAGTTCGTCTTTGAATTGGAGGAAGAAAATAAATACTATAAATTGATAAAGTGTAAGTTCAGAAAGAGACACTGAATTACATAAGAAATATTATTAAAATTAATGTAAAGAGGAAGTAGTGATATTTGTGAAAAAATATGGAGATGCATAACACAACCAGAACTTATTTAAAAGACAACTGAGCTCACAACGTTGAAAATAAAATATACTAAAAAATGTTGAAAATAAATTAAATAATAACGAAATTTACAGTACAAAAATAATACCAAAAATTCATTATTTGAATCTCTGTAGATTTACCTGCGATAGTCCAAGGTAGATGGACACTGTCTCTGATATGTATAGGAAGCGTCCATCAGCAGCTAAGGTGAATGCGAATCCATCCAAAGATTGAAGGATGTGAGTACCTTGATGAACATCGAACAACTCCAGACATGGGGTGGTTCTGGTCCTTAAACCTGAGGGTACAAGAAGTGGGCTGTTGATGCAACTTTGCTTAATAAGCCTTTGATTAAAATGAGTGAACTAAATGTAAAGTATTACCACTGAATTAATCAATGGATATCAACCTATATTAAAATGATAAACCAAACTGTTCCGTACTAAGAACACAGTCACCAACGGTAACATTTCATCATCAGCTCTAGAACACCTGACACCAAAAGCCTGCAACAGCTCTAAAGTCACCACTGTAGATATCTAAGCCTCCAATTCCCTTCCAGTGATGCAGAAAAAACTAACGCATTCGCGTACAACTGATAGAAATTATTGAGAAATTATGCAAATAGCAAATCTCCTTGCGACAAACATCGTAACGTGAGCAATTACCGCAATGGCGACCCCTGGCGTTAAAAATGAGAATCACTCTGCTTTTTTTCCGAGAAATAGAACAAACGTGGCTTGTTTTGGTCTTTATCACTCCCAGAGGGGAAGATTCCGATGATTTAACTGTGGTCTGCAACTGAAAAAATGGCCCTACTTTCAGAGCTAAGAGGGAGATGTGGAGAGAGAAAGAGGAGTTAGAGAGGAGAAAGAGGAGAAAGAGCAGGTAGAGCAGAAGGAGAGGAGGAAGAGGAAAAAGAGGAGGTAGAAAGGAGAAAGAGTAGAAAGAGCAGGTAGAGTAGAAAGAGAGGATGAAGAGGAGGTAGTGAATAGAGAAACGAGCTTGAACTGTTGTTTAAAAAGAGTCTTTCATTTTTTTATACTATTATAAAGTGCAGAGAAACTACAGGAATAAATTTAATTGAAATTTTGATGATTTCAATAGATTTCTTAAGAAGTTTGATTTTGCAAATATATTGTAAGTCAATTTGAATATATGTTTGTGAATAGTAAAACTACTCTTTTTATTGAACTGTTATATCATAAAGTTTATGAACGACATTATAACCAAACTACCTAAGATAGTTATCAGAATTGCACGTCAATTTTCGAAATGGCAATAATGTTCTGAGTACAGTCCTGTGTAAGAGTTTTCCCGAGAGAGACTGTAGTTACATTAAATATATTGAAACATTGCCACCAATAAAAGAGTGCTCAGACAATGTCTCAACCCTCTTGCAAATTTACATAACTGCCTAATATTCAAACTTAAAGTCTCGTACATGAGGCAACGACACCATTCAGGAAGGGGCCAACTAGAGGAGAGCAAGGCCTAACCATAATATTATAACCTTTGTACATTGTACAGGTCTTTATCTACAGTGTATACAGGCATCATCATCTATGGTGTCTATACAGGCCTCATCATCTACAGTGTGTATACAGGCCTCATCATCTACAGTGTGTATACAGGCCTCTATATCTACAGTGTCTACAGGCCTCATCACCTAAAGTGTCTATAGACCTCATCACCTAAAGTGTCTATAGACCTCATCACCTAAAGTGTCTACAGGCCTCATCACCTACAGTGTCTACAGGCCTCATCACCTGCAGTGTCTACAGGCCTCTATCTACAGTGTCTACAGGCCACATCACCTACAGTGTCTACAGGCCTTATCACCTACAGTGTCTACAGGCCTCATCACCTACAGTGTCTACAGGCCTCATCACCTACAGTGTCTACAGGCCTCATCACCTACAGTGTCTACAGGCCTCTATCTACAGTGTCTACAGGCCTCATCATCTACTGGCCTGTGTATGATGAGGCCCATGACATCTGCAGTTCAACAATGAACATTGCTCAAGAACCCAAAGCGCAATAAAAGTGTGAATTTTATCGTCACTTTACATATGGCAAGATTTCTTTATTTGTGGCATAGGGAAGAGTCGTCATAATCATATTAATGGCTTTTCTTATTCCAGTACATTTAATAGAATTTTTTTTTTTGATTGAAAAACTTTGAATAAGGTGACTGATTAATTTATTATTCTTTTTAACCAAATTTAGGAGAACAACAGCAGCTAACAAAGTCTACCTTATTGATTGTATCTGTGCAATTTAGTACTGAACAATGAAGAGTTATGTATAGATAAATGAATTAGTGATTGTATCCATAGGGTCACAATATATCGAAACAAGAAAGCCGCAATCAAGCTAATAATGCAAGACTGGAAAATAGGAGACAGACTCCAGGGCGGAGGGACCGGAGTCGCGTACAATTGCCACTAATTTGTGCATTATTTTAGTCCGACTCCCCCTTTGTCGGTAATTCAGGAGGGTTAACTCGATCATCTCGGTTAGTTAAACGTCAATAGTAAAAACGACTTAGTTTGGAGGAAAAAATAACTAAGGGTGATAGGGAATTACTAAGGTTCACTGGTGCTAGTTCTGGTGATAGGGAATTACTAAGGTTCACTGGTGCTAGTTCTGGTGATAGGGAATTACTAAGGTTCACTGGTGCTAGTTTTGGTGATAGGGAATTACTAAGGTTCACTGGTGCTAGTTCTAGTGATAGGGAATTACTAAGGTTCACTGGTGCTAGTTCTGGTGATAGGGAATTACTAAGGTTCACTGGTGCTAGTTCTGGTGATAGGGAATTACTAAGGTTCACTGGTGCTAGTTCTGGTGATAGGGAATTACTAAGGTTCACTGGTGTTAGTTCTGGTGATAGGGAATTACTAAGGTTCACTGGTGTTAGCTCTGGTGATGGGGAATTACTAAGGTTCACTGGTGTTAGTTCTGGTGATAGGGAATTACTAAGGTTCACTGGTGTTAGCTCTGGTGATGGGGAATTACTAAGGTTCACTGGTGTTAGTTCTGGTGATTGGGAATTACTAAGGTTCACTGGTGTTAGTTCTGGTGATAGGGAATTACTAAGGTTCACTGGTGTTAGTTCTGGTGATAGGGAATTACTAAGGTTCACTGGTGTTAGCTCTGGTGATGGGGAATTACTAAGGTTCACTGGTGTTAGTTCTGGTGATAGGGAATTACTAAGGTTCACTGGTGTTAGTTCTGGTGATAGGGAATTACTAAGGTTCACTGGTGTTAGTTCTGGTGATAGGGAATTACTAAGGTTCACTGGTGTTAGCTCTGGTGATGGGGAATTACTAAGGTTCACTGGTGTTAGTTCTGGTGATGGGGAATTACTAAGGTTCACTGGTGTTAGTTCTGGTGATAGGGAATTACTAAGGTTCACTGGTGCTAGTTCTGGTGATAGGGAATTACTAAGGTTCACTGGTGTTAGTTCTGGTGATAGGGAATTACTAAGGTTCACTGGTGTTAGCTCTGGTGATAGGGAATTACTAAGGTTCACTGGTGTTAGTTCTGGTGATAGGGAATTACTAAGGTTCACTGGTGTTAGTTCTGGTGATAGGGAATTACTAAGGTTCACTGGTGCTAGTTCTGGTGATAGGGAATTACTAAGGTTCACTGGTGTTAGTTCAAGTGATACGAGGTAAAATTAGTTCTTATTTGATCAATATTAAATTCGTATTCAGTAATTTAAACAATATTTATATTGATAATAAATTCATCTTCTTCCAAAGAAAGACAAATTATTCCATCCCTCAATAACTTCACAGGTGAAATTTAGAGGTGGAAAGTAACATGTTGAGAATCGTTCAAAAGCCGATAAATCTATTAGGCGGATAGGCAGTGAAGCGATACAGTGTGAGGGTATTAGCGAGTAGCGGTGAATAATAGTGAGTAGCGGTGAATAATAGTGAGTAGCGATGAATAATAGTGAGTAGCGATGAATAATAGTGAGTAGCGGTGAATAATGGTGAGTAGCGGTGAATAATGGTGAGTAGCGGTGAATAATGGTGAGTAGAGAAGTATGCTAAGTTTCGAATTCCTTGACGGTTAACTTGATCCATTCTCCAGAAACAATATAAACAAATGACGTCACACAGAGTACAGTTAAATATAAATAACTTCACTTATAAATATTATAAGTGAATAGAGTGTAAAACGTGAAGAAAACAATTTAATGTAAGTTAATTTCCATGAAAATGCAAATTTAACTGAAAAATAGCACAATTTTATTTTAGAACAATTGGAAAATATTTTGTGTGACGTCACTCATAATATTTTCGGATGTTCCAATATTGTACTTGGTATACTTCCTTATTTATTTACTATGTGGTGAGTAGCGGTGAGTAATGGTGAGTTAAGGTGGAACTTGCTAATTTATTTGGTATCCATGATACTTTCAGGTATAATTGATACCAATAAAAAATAAATCTCATACAATCGAAAATGAGAAACCGTCTGATAACCTAAACTAAAAATTTATCATATTAAATAAAATAAAATATACCAATGATTTTATTAATTTGATCGTAAAATTAAACAAATTAAATTATAATGAATACAATAAAGCAAACGGTGCAAATCACCTAAATTGTGGTACTGAAAAACGCCAAACTGGAATACCAATTATGGTAGAAATTCTTGCACTGTGTTCATGTAATTGAAAATAAGAAACTGAATTATAATTTAGTATTGAACTTATCAGTTTACAAAAGGTTATGACTTTTCATCGTAATATTCATTCTAAATTATCACTAACAAACAAAATGTAAATGCCAAGTAACGATAAATCTAGAAAAAATCAGAGAATATAATTTAATACCTAATCAATTAAGTGCACGAATATAACATTAAATTTAAAAAAAATTTCCTATGATTTTACAAATAACTTTTAAACTCCGATATTCTAAACAAAGGTTAATTAATAAATTAACTCTAAACCCTAATTAATAAATATATCAGCACTCTAACTTCAAATCACTTTTCTAAATATGAACCAACACAATTATCCGACCTGTAAAATTCAAACAATATTAACTCACTTTTAAAAACCCATTTAAACAGCATTTAACCTGCACAGCTAAACCTATCCAACCCACTTTAAAAACCCATTTAAACAGTCATTTAACCAGCACTGTTTAACCTATCCCAAAACCCCTTTATAAACCCATTTACAGAGCATTTAACCATCACAGCTAAACCTATCCAAACCCCTAAATCCCTCAAACCCAAGCGATGAGCTGCAAATCCTAACAAATCCTTTGGAAATTTCTTCATCAAAATCTAATCTTGAGGTTAGACTGAGCCTATTTTATGTACTGGCGGGATTTGAGGTTTGAATTTATGGTGTGACACCCGTAAACAGGGCTTCGAATGCAATGATTTAGTGCTTTCAAGAGACTTCCAACTGATGGCTAGAGGAGGGTGAGAGAAATTGCATGCTTTGATTTATTCTATGGATTTCACAGCTGTTCGTTATTGGCTGCCATTGCCCTAAATTCGAATTCAACATGTTGTTCAATCTGATTATACTCACAGAGAAAGAGGTTTCGGCAATTATGCTCACATGTTATTTACATATATTGAAGCTGAATACTAGTCGATTTCAGTCTAGCCAATTTTGTACGTTATCTTCAATCATTTTTTTTATATCGTAAAAAATCATTCTCTTTGCATATTTTCTTCGAATGTAAGGTTAATAATATATATTTTTTATAAATACTATCGTGTACGTATGCTATCACTGACATGAGTTGCAGGAGGTATTCCTTTCTCGGATGTTGACAAAGTTGTCAAATCTCAAAGATCATTGGTCGTGACCTATAAAGTCTTTGTAGTTCATGGAAATTCCTAACACGGCTTCTTAGGCGAGCCAATGGAGCATGAAATAAACCTACAAAAGAGGCCTACTCTGCTGGAATATGCCTACATGGGCGTGATCGATTAGGTTCTTCCAGGAAATTGTGCACACTTTCCCTGAAAGGGATTCTTGTCGAATTTTCGTGCGGAGGAAAGTAGTGAATCATCCAGCATATTATCGCCACAATGAACAACAGGATAAAACTGTACTTTTTCAACATCTTCAACAATGGGCGACATGACCTCTAAAGCTATTAAATACATCATTGATTGTACATCAAAATGATGAGGTACTGGCTTTACTTCAGTATATAGGATTATATTATAATAAAAATTACGTCTGAAAATCTAGGTTCATTTCACACGGGTATTTTTTTTTCAAAATACAGTATGAAAAAACACCTAATATAACTGGACTTATGAAACTCATAGGTATCTTTAGTTTTATCGTTTATTCATTAACCATTTCTTTGCTGCTGCACCCCCGCGTGACAGGAGCCTCAGTTTCATATAATAATATGAATATTAATATATTTAACTTTTTAGTTATTTGTTTCGTACTCACTTTTAAGACTCTTTAGACTAGAGGAGGTGGTGCTGGTCCACGGTGGGTCACCCTTGGTTGTGAAGTCTCTAAGTTTCAGGTAACTGATTGTCAAGCGAATGATTGAAGCCTTGTCCAGCTGACTGGTGATTGCAGGTGGCAGTGGTAGCATCTGATGTGGAGGGAGGCATGAAATTTAGAAATTTATTTGGAGAATTAGCAAGAAAAAGAGTTTATATGGAGATTTAACAAATAATTTATTAAGTTTATTTGGAGAATTAGCAGAAATTTAAAAGTTTATGTGGAGAATTAGCAAAGACGTTAAAGTTTATGTGGAGAATTAGAAAAAATTTAGAGGTTTATGTGGAGAATTAGCAAAATTCAAAATTTTATGTGGAGAATTAGCAAAAAATTAAAAGTTTATGTACGATGGTAAATGTTGATGAAAAGATAATCATTTTCCACTATTCAGAAAAGATATTAAGTAGTTTGTTTGATGGAAAAAACTGATAAAGTACTAGTTTTTATATGAAATAAACAAGTTACTGTATGTAGTATACACTAGTTCTTATATTAGAAACATTAGTTCATAGATTAAGAGTACTACAACTCGTAACAAAGATACATTAGTTCTTACAACAAATACAAAATAGATCTAAAAATTAATTAACAGATACACTATAGCTCTTAAAAGAATGCATTAGTTCTTCAATTAAAAAGATAGAATAGTTCTTATTGAAAAGATACGATAGTTCTTAAATTAAAAACACCAACCTTAGCAAGTTCGTAGAATTCAGCATTTTCTTTTCCTCTTCTGCTTCTTGCCGCATCTCTACTTTTCTCTTTGCGCATCTCCATTATACTAAAAACAGAAATTAAAGAACAATTGTAACGGAGACAGCCATGCAAATGTGAGTAAAGTTGCAGATACTAACAATATGGGTAAAAATCCTAATGTAAATCCCGTACAAAATTGAATGTTTGTCAAAATTATTGCGTTTGCCACTTTAAAAAAAAAACAGTATATGAAAATTTTTATTGAAATGAAAAAATTATCCTAATTTAAATGTATTTTCGATTTTCTAAAACATAATTTAACATGATATAATAAATAAAACTTGCGTTAGGCTATCGAAATATACTGCGTCCATATTATATAATATTTAAATAATTATATACGATTCAATGGACTATGAGTTGCAATTTCGTCATTTTGGCATCTACAGGCACACCCCGTCTTCATTACGTCTCCCACTTAGGACAATCGAATAAGTGTGGGACATGTCTCGCTTTTATATCTGCTTGTATAGAAAATATGTTAGGAGTAACTTTGCTAATTTAGTTGTGTACATCATTGCTGGCGAAAACAAACAACCAAATTAGCAAAGTTACTCCTAAAATATTTTCTGTACCAGGGGATATAAAAGCGAGACATGTCCCACACTTATTCTATTGTCGTAAGTCTGAGAGGTAATAAGCGCGGGATATGCCTGCACTTTGTAAAAAATCTGCTGAGTGCATTTTTTAGTCGATGCCGATAAGATCGCTGCAGACTATTGGTTGCATTCAAAGGCACATCGTTTGTTTAGAGGTCTGACACCTGATAGCTTCCTGACTCGTGACCCTATAACTCAAAGTCACGATCAACTCTAACTAAACTGAACAGTGCTGACATCAACACTTTATAGTTGTAGTTGATACACAGTGATATGGTTTTGAAAATATATCATCCAAATGAAAAAAAAACTTTTGTTTAACTCTTTAAGGGCTGAGGCAACATTAAGTCCTCTTCCACAAGATGCAATTTACGCGTTTTTTTAAATCTTTTCCTTATTCGGATAAATGTACACTTAATTACATGCAGTAGTAAAACAAAATCATTACTAATTTTTACTTATTGTTTTTTTCTTCACCTGTTTTATTGTTCAATGTGCTTTCTTTACCCATATATATTACAAAAAATATCATATTAATTCTCATCTTACACGCTAAAATTAATTAAGATTTAAATGGTTAAACAAACATATAATTTATATATTACCTCGAAAAAAATTCTTTGATTGATTAAAATTGTATTCTATCCTACAAACGGTCAATAATTAATAATAAAAAATAGTTTACTTGATTTTCAAGAAATCATCATTCAACTACTTCGAGATATTCAAAGTAGTTTATCCATATTTAGTTGTATATTCTAATATATGCAAATGAGATTGGTTAGCTAGACCACAGCCCATCCAATTGATCAAATGGTTTGCTGCACACAATGTTCAATTGTTCATATAGGTCTATTATAATTTTTAAGCCCCATAACCTGATATTCATTCAGTTTTTTGTTCGAATTCTCACCTTCCGTCTGCTCCATGTCGCCATTGCTGATCTGCACCGAAACTGAAAAAAAAAGTTTGGTATTTAGTTTATTGACATATGGAGAATTTATGCTGATAATTTTAACAAGAATTAGGTCCTCTAACTTCTATTTTCTTTTGAAAGATATGATTCCAGAGATAAAGATATGGTGAAATCGTTGAAGATTACTTCGAGTAACTTCTGAATTTTATTTTATGTATAATATATGGCATCGGTGGCCATATTGCACACTCATAAAAAATCAAGCCGGTAAATACCACCAGGTATAAAACTCCACCCAATTAGTAAATTCCATCCATGAAAACTCCTGCAATAAAACAGTAAATACACTATAATTCACCTAGGGTTAGGTTAGCGGTCGGTTGTGGGGTTTGGGGGCTTGTTCTCTCTGGTGTCTTCGATAGTGACAAAATCTATAATTTAATAAATTTACATGGGGTAGAATTTACCGGGTTGAAATTTAGCTTGGATTGAATTTACCGGTGTTATTTTTACCAGTGTGGAATACATGTATATCTAGATTTAGAACCATGGAATATGACTTCCCATCATTTTTTTTTCTTCTACGTACCAAAATCGAATGAGTTTCAATACAAAATACTCTTGTAGATTGATGAAATAAACAGGTTGTGGGTTATTCGGAAGAAAATACGCATTACGATCGATACATTAAAAATTATTTCAAAACATTAGTATTACTGGTCCCAATTTAAACGCTTTGCTGTCATAATTTGTTTTTGATGGAAAAAGATGTATTTTAAAAGAACAATCAAAATTCTTAGAATAATATCTTTATTAAAAAATCAAATTTGTATCATCGGATCGGAAGGGTGTGAGTTCTATCCTGCAGTTGAGTTTTTCTTCACAGTGTAGCACCATACAAGGAGGAAGAAAACTATTAAGAGTCGCTGCAGTTTCCTCCAACTTGCCTAATTCCATTGAAGTATACTAATTAAAGGAAATTCGATGTAATTTATGGCATGATATATCACCCAGGCTAATATTATATCCTTCAAATAAAGGCACAGGCATTTGATGTAATAAGAACACCTAGTTGTACTACACTAAATGGCATGTAGTTCATTTTGAAAGTAATACATCAATATGATGGAGAGCACCGGTTAGATATTAATTTGGATAAGTGGAAAAGTAGCTATAATGAAAATAGTATAGCTATTTTCACCGTGTTGATTACAGTTTGGTACTGACAGTGTGATACAGTGTCCATACCTTCTTCTACTAGCGATTGCGACGTCATAATACATTAATGGTACACAGAAGGCGATGCAGTGTCCATACCTACTGGTACTCTTGACCCTGACGTCAAAATGACACCAATGGTTCACAGAAGGTGATACAGTGTCCATACCAACTTTTACTCTTAACTCGTACGTCAAAATGACACCAATGCTACACAGAAGGTGATGCAGTGTCCATTTTCCTCATTCAAATAACATAATATCAAATAATCTTTTTGATTCCAGGAAAAAGTTTCTTATAGCATATTTTGGCACTGTGGTAATGTAAGGTCCATTGTTTCGGATACATAAAAAAAAACATTTTCCAGGAAGATATTATGATTTAAATCAATCAAGAACAACTTAAAGTCAATAAAATGATTAGCAATCATGGACAATCATTGTCATGTATAACAACTGTAAAAATAACTTGCTATATATGCGTTCGATTATTTCACATAACACAAATTTCTTCACGAAACATAAAGTTTTGCTCAATGTTTCGCATCCTTATTTGCTTACACCAAGTTTTGGTGTTTTACACTACGTTTCGCTCTTCTATTTTTTACACTCACAATGTTTCACTCCATGTTTTGCACCATGTTTCACACCAGTTTCGAACCATGTTTTGCACTACAATGTTTCGCACCATGTTTCACATGATGTTTCGTACCATGTGTCGCTCTCTATGTTGTACTATGTTTCACTCCGTGTTTCGCAGAGTGTCCCATGATTTCCCACGGCGGGCCAATTGTGCGGTTTCACTCACTTATTTTGCAGTTCTCAACTAAACACCAACAAAAAGCTGAACATTGTTGAGGAAGCATTGCGGAACAGACCTCTTAGTGCCAGTTACGGAAGAATGCCATGCCGCAAACTACCTTATATTTAACTCTACAGAAAGAAAATGCCGCTATGCACATTGTTATATTGGCCCAAATAACCATATTTTCTCTCTTTTAATGAAAAAATTTAGGATCTTTGAAGTAGAATATAATTTACGTGCACAATATTACGATGGTAAAAATTTTATAGCGTATCTAAAATATTTAATTAAGGTTTTAACGTCTGCTTTGGAACCAAAGGCCACATCGTTGACATAAAAAGGGAATTAAGTACAAGGGACTGGAAGTAACAGTCAAAAAGAAAAGTGGCTCGATGAGCAAAGTGATTGGATGACAATGCTCATGGATGCAGATAAGCTACTCCTTGAATGCAGTCACTTAAATTACCATGGAATGTAAGAGAAAGGGACACAAGCACCGGTGACTGAATGCACTCACGGATGGAAGAGGAAAATGAAGAGGTTGTAAATGAAGCCTACGAGCCTACCTAACACAAAATTATAGGAGTAAAATGAAGAGGTAATAGTAGATGAATTCCACAAGTCTACCAAACACAAAATCTAAGAGGAAAATGACGAGGTGATAGTAAATGAGGTATATACATACAAGTCTACCTAACATAGAAAAAGATAACCATTTTTAAAATTTGAAAAAAAGATAATTCAAATAATTACGGATGGAAGTCATTTATTCACATGGTATATAGTATTAATGGCTATTTAAGTCACATGTGCTTAAGTTTATTACCCACTGAGTGTAGAAGGCAATTCTCAATCGAATATCAGCTTTTTACGCTCCATTACAGGTTATAGTAATTGATGTTATTAAAGCGAAAAGCAGTTAGGGAACTGTAGGTAGTTATTGTAGGTACTTAGGTAGTTTTGTAGATGTTCAGAGGTAATTTCGTAGTTACATAAGTAGTTACTGTAGGTATACAGTCTAAGAACTGTGTATCAGTAATGATTTTTTCACAGTTGGAAAGGAACTGTTTCCATTGTGATGTTGGTAGATGTTTTAAAATTAATCTAGGTACACGATTAAAAATGTGTAAAATTAGAAAATAATAGAAAACTGTGAATTGAGATATTGTCATAATACGGAGACTTTTGTTTATTAGTACCTAGTATTAATTGTTGGTAGATGTAGGTACTATCAAAGAAAAGAGTCTTCCCATGATGTTAATTACACAAATCACAGTTTTCTAATTTCCTATTATTTTAGAAATTTGTCTTCGGGTATCCATAGCAATTTTAAAATATCTATAAGCTAAACAATTCGAAAAGTTTCTTTTTGGGAATGTGAAATTAGAAACCTGTCAAAAATAGTTTACGGATACCTAGGTATTATAGTACAATAATCCATGAAAACACAATTACAAAACCTTATATAATTTACACGTGATATGAATATAATTATAAATATGTATAATATCTAAAAACTATAAATATGTATCTAGTAAATACAGATAAGAAATATATATTTATATTATATTACTTGCATTTTATTTTATTTAGTAAATAATTATTTCCATCACAAACTTCCTGATAGCAAATAAATATATGTATATATTTATTAAATAACATAACGGTGATTTTCATATTCAACATTATTTACCATTATTATAACTAACACTAAGTTCATAGAAAAAGTTTGTTCATTATGTAGCTATATGATAAAATATAATACTACATTGTATGTAATACATACATCTTAATAGGCATTGATTCATATTATGAATTATCAATATATATAATGTAAGTAATTTCTATAATATAATACCAATTAATATTTAATTTTCCATATACACATTATTTGCCAAAATATACGTAGGTACTACATAAAATATATTTCCCAACAATACACATAACTCTTCACCTAGGTACTATATCTCTTTAATATACCTAACTCTTCACCTAGGTATAGTACATCTCTTTAATATACCTAACTCTTAACCTAGGTAGTATATCTCTTTAATACACCTAACTCTCCACCTAGGTAGTGTATCTCTTTAATACACCTAACTCTCCACCTAGGTAGTGTATCTCCTTAATATACCTAACTCTCCTCCACCTAGGTAGTGTATCTCCTTAATATACCTAACTATTCAACTAGGTAGTATATCTCTTTAATATACCTAACTCTTCACCTAGGTAGTATATCTCTTTAATATACCCAACTCTTCACCTAGGTAGAATATCTCTTTAATACATCTAACTCTTCACCTAGGTAGTATATCTCTTTAATATACCTAACTCTTCACCTAGGTAGTAGTGTCTCGATCATTTCTCATCTTTAACTAGACAGTCTAATCACGGCAGCTGAATGGTAGCATCTCCTCTTTTGGCAGATTATCTCTACCGTGTCTCTGAATTATGGTTGACATCAAGGAAGATAATCGCCTGATTCATTAATTGAAGATGAAAGCATAATGATCTCGGGCTGTACAATGAACATGCAAATTTAGGCATCTTCACCTTTAACTGCATGGAAATTAACCTGCGCGAGAACATGTGTTACGATAACATTGTAAAGCATCTCATATATAGTCGAACAACTTCGTACCTGTTTTGTAAGAATGCTTCTGTAAATTCGTTAATTTACCTTTTAAGAGATGCAATAATTCTCACCTGAAAGAAGTGTGTTGTTGTCTTTGTAGATTATAAGCTGCAGCTGCTGCATGAGCAGCCTGCACTTGACTATGGGAGTAAGCACTGTGGTAAGAATTTAGATCTGGGGGAGCTTGTAGTCCCGTGAAAGGCGATGGTCCATAACCCAGCATGGTGGGCTCGAAAGAATGATGTAGCGACATAAGATGATCTCGAGGAGCAGCACCGTACCACTCAGACATAATATCATTGCCTAAATTCCATCGTAAGATATAAGTTAGAGTAAGTTCACCTTGAAAATGAAGATGTTACATGAATATATTCGTAAAATTCCTCATCACGCAACTCGCATCATTACCATTCACCTCACACAGTCCATCCATTCATGTGCCCCGATTGGCACGTAAGTCCCATTTAGGGCGCGTGCTTTGCCGGGGGATGAAGAAGATCTGCGAATACCTGAGCGTACACCTTTTGCCCCCCAACAAGTGAGACGCCCCACCCAAAAGCTGTCAGTTCCTAATGATGATCATCACGCCTCATCCTAATTGCCTTGTGATCGAGAGGAGAAAGAACAGCTCACAACCACAAGTTTGCAGATCTAGTTAGGTTGTTTCGTCACGTCCTACAGTAGTACTACGTGTGCTTCACAGACGCTCCAAAGAGTCTGAAGTTAGGACATGGTCCCACGTCCACAGGAGCTGCTGCTGGACATACAGACGAAGAAGGAACGTGACAGCCATGAGTAGCCATGTTCCAAAGGTCACGTGTATCGTGCCACGCACGTCAAAAGCACACTCACACATACAAAAGTTATTTGTACCAGCTGAGAAAAGAATTTGTCGGGCATGAGCTGCAACTCAATCGACTGGGATAAAGTACCAATCAACCGAAAGTTCATTCATTAAAATAACTGAAGGAAAATGCGCGAGTAAGAAAATATTGCACAAAACAAAATTACTAAAGAATGGATAATATTTATTGAAGAAAAGATAAAAATTGTTATACGTTTTTATTTTTATCAAGTCCTTATATTAATGAATAAACTACTTTTTAGAAAAATGCCAAAAAACTAAGAAGTGTTTTGAATAAAGAAAAATATGCATAATAAAGGAAAAACAATTTCAGATAAAAATAATTATGTAATGATTAGCTGTAAGATATCTTAGAGAATCACACTGACACTACATTGAATTCACCATTTACTTTATTTTTACACTGTAAGAACTAATGCACAAATACGCTAAATCAAAGACACTCGTCGATACTATAAGCAGAAAGTAAATCTCCGATTGAAAACCAAAGGAGAACCCAGACCACTTAGCACGCACTCCAAAAATCAAGAAACGCGTAGTGTGTCATGAGTATAGATTGCATCATACACCACCGTCCGTAGGATTAGCACAGAATTCAAAAGAACCGTACGAATAACCTATATCACATGCCCACGCGCTCCAAGTCCCGGTCGAGCAGACATAAAGACGTGATCGCCTTGGCGTCACGTTTGTAGCTCTCACGTGAGCGGACTAACAAGAGGTTTCAGGGAGAGGCCGCAGGGGGGTGGAGAGGTCCTACCGGGCGGATCCTAAAGAAGCGCTGGGGCGAAGGGGGAGGAACCTTTTCGCCTGCTGCAGTAGACTTTGCGTCAATTTTTGCTAGCGCATTGCCGCTACCACCACACACATCGACTAGATGAATTCTCTTGTTTTTCATTAAAATTCAGAACGTGACTGGTATACACTAACTGTAAATGCACAGAATTTGGATTACTAGATCCACAGATAATGCCACTATTTATACTGTGCAATAATACTCACGAGGGTGTATATGAAATACATAAAATAGAGAGTTAGGCAACCAAATTACTCTAATTTCACTCACTCAATTTCCTTTTACATATAAATCTTTCAGCTTGATTATCACTTCAATTTGAAGTTATGGAATGAATTAGATACACGAATTGAAAGGTCGGATACAATTTCACAGATATTTGATGTATATGAATTTAAATATACGAATTGGGAAGTGAAACTTCCACAATTTTGTTGAAGTTAATTGTAAAAAATAATATTATTCATTAAATTTGATATTTTTTGGTATAAGTGAAATTTAGGGTTGATTACAGTTTTTTATTAATTTTAATAATTTCGTCTAAACAAAATATATTAAATATGAAATGATTGAATTAAAAGTATTTTCTTTATTTATAAAATAATATTGTTGATAATTGATTTCATTATTTATAAGTAGAATTGTACGTAAATATTTAATGTATTTAAATTAATTTATATCAAACTGTACGTATAACAATATTAAAAAAAATGTCTTTTATAGTATCCGGTATCGAGAGTTTATATATTTATTTCTATAATTAAGTAAAGTCAGTTTCTAATTTTTGATAGTTTTCAGATGGTGAACATGTATACCTGTTCACTTGGTTGCTTGTTTTGTCTAGATGATTAAATACGTAATTGTGTATTGCTCATATGCTATAAGTAGGGATATATTGTTATTTAAAAAAATTAAATTGAATAAAATCCATTTGACATTAAAATTTATTACTCTCTATATATAAAACCTAAATCTTTAATATACTTAAATTCAGGCCATTAGATCGTAGACTTTGTTTATTCAAAGACTACAACCGAAAATCCCCTCGAAAGTTCGTTTTGGACGATTATTACGGTCCATTTTTATAATTTTACTCATGAATACCTAACGCTAATTGATGTACAATATTCATCCTGACTATTTATTTCCATTTGCAACTTCGTAAATGCTACATTCTTCAATTTAAAAGATGGGAAGACCAGTTCAAATATTGCAACTCCGGCAGTAGTCATACCTAACGGAATAACCCGTATGTAAGCCCCGCCCAGGAAAGGTGTGGTTGAGGTAATGGGCGGGGTCTAAATAATAAAATCAGGGCGGAGTTTAGAAAAGAAGGAGGAGCTAGTAGGGAACATATAGGGCTTATTCCAAGAGGAATGAAGCACATGCGCAATGATAAGGCAATAGAATATCTGGAATGATGGCTTGGTGTGATTCGTAGAAGCTAAAACTTTAATATATTGAATGTAAAAATAATTGAAAAAAAAATTTGGTACAAAATGTCCCCAATTAAAATAACAAAATTTAAAAATGGTAATGTGATCTTTCATTCAATAATGTTTTTCTCTATTTAAATAAGTCATTGCTTATATACGCTCCAAAATGTTAGCATATATATGAGGAATTGTTACATTCATTACATGCATGAATCTACTTATATGATAAATTAAGAAAGCTATGATGAGATGTGTTTAAATAAACATTAGAGAAAATAGTTATGAAATGTATATATATATTGGGTAATTATAAATTTAACATACTAAATAGAAATCAGTTTCACTCCCAATAGTTGTTGTATGTTAATCTATATAGAGTTTATTAGGATCAACAGGATCATAGGCAAAAAGAATATATTCCTGGGATATTAGGGGAATAACCCAGGAACAAATCCTTCTTGCCTGGGATAGGGTTATGTTTTTTCGAAGATTGCTTATTATAACGGTTAATAATTATATAATATTTTTTATTCCTACATTATCGGAAATGTCGAAACGTTGATAACTTGGAATTTACCTTAATTATTGAACATTTTTTTTCTAGAACCTTACCTGTGAATGTTCGTGCCCCACATAGCTCCCTGTAACCTGCAAAACAAAACATAAACAAAGTTACAAAACAGCAACTAGTAGCAATCTTATAATGTAAAATATATCAATAATGGTTTCAATTTAGCTAGTGTTTATGGCCTATAAATAGCAACTGGTTGAAGGAGCCAAACCCCCTGTTTAAGGGTAATAAACGTCCATAAGATGCTAACGCAACTTCGATGAATTAGTTACCACTACTGAATATTGGAGACGATGCCATGACGCTAATGTTATACACACATTATCTGTTATTGTCCATTACGTAAATATTGATGGGATAAAATCACAATTGCAGACCTTATCATCAACATTATTCAATTGCATGTCCGACGAAGACGGTGGCCTGTATCAGTTTTGAAATTTTGTCGAAGGTTTAGTCGAATCATTTATCATGGTAGGTAGATGATCTTTTTATCATCGAATAAAATTTTCAATTGGGTCTAGACCCTCAAATGATTATCAGCCAAACTATTAAAATGTGCTACAGTAGCTATAAGTATAACCAGTTACCAAAAGCATATTGGGTAAATACGAGATATCGGTCGGTAAAAATATTTTTGACCATATAAGAAAAAAATATATATAAAAATATCGCCGTTCAAAACTTAACGTTCTGCAATTTTACGAAGGTAATAATAAAAATGTTACATCATATACTTTTTCTTATATATGATTAAAAGTGTGGTACTTATTCTAAAAGTACTTACTCTAATACTGATAAGGAATTAAATATAAGAATATAAATACAAATGCTGTTTTTGTGAAGTTTGTAGTGAAACTAAAACTTGGCTTGATTCACCAAATTCATGACTCATCAAAAACAATAAAAATACTTTTGAAAGAGTATAATTTAAAAAAAAAACATATTGAAAGTTATTATATCTTCCTTTTTACTGTTCAGACGTCAGCCTGCAAGAAACCTGCTTGCAACAACAACCTATGATGAAAATTTTAACGTAAAGGCAACTGAATTCTCGTCTTTAAAGTCAATTAAAATGTGCCAACCGGAGCAAAAAATACTCTTCATTGATTCTCCGCAACACAAAATTCGAAAATGACAAATTTTTTCCACATATGTATAGAACTTTCTTTAATTCAATTTAATTTTTAACCAGACCAGAGTTTAATTCTAGATACACTATATTCAATGATAAATATTGTCTTTTTGAACAATTTTATATATTAATATAGATATTCAGTCACATATCTGCTAAATAGAATTATGCAATCATAAAATGTAACCAAATACCAGGTACAGCAGTTCGCACCTCTAAAATCACTATTCCGCAGTTCGCGTGATGTACCACCATTAGCTTATCACTATGTTCCATGGAGAGGCAATTAATGCATAAATAACTAAGCTGTCATTGTAGATGAAGTGCAAATTGTTTTATTTGTTCACGTATACAGTGTGATATGAAACAGTTTCACCGCTGAGACTTCATCAGCAACCTATAACATCATGGTAAAGATTTGGTTAGGTAATCGTTCAGTTGACTGTGTGTGGCTGAACGTGTGGCAGATGAATGATTATTGAAAACACTATAGGTACCTATTATCCTCATGAAATGTGTTAGGTATATACAAACACACATTAGATGATATAAAGGGGTTATTAATTCATTGTGCTGGTGCTCTATAATGATGTAATCCAACAACTGACTCATTTCAACAATTTTCATGATTGTGATTCTATATTTTGGTTTCTGAAGGTTGTAATCTTGGAATAAAATTTAGTAATTGCCTTTTTTTACGTTCGTAGATTGATTTACCAATAAAGGAGAATATGGCAATTACAATCCAATTCTCTTGTATACATCGTAGACATCATTTTTCGGTGGTTATAATTGATGTTCCTGGGTGTTCCCACTTGATTCATTAGTAGGGTGACATTATGTCTCTCTAAATGAACTTATAATACGCGACACTCTTATAAACACAATAAAAATTAACAATAAATCACACCAAATCATAAATCAGAAAAATAATCAATCACCCAGTAGGAGGAACGGGAAAAACGCCTAGGCCCATGTTCTTGGGAATTTGGCAACATTTATATCCTCTGCCATCCTCAAGGAAACATTTGGTGACATTTCCGCTATAATTACATAGAATTTGTCAACACTTTTGCAGTGCTACAGGCCAAGTTACAATAGAAGCTTCATGAACTCGCCACAATTTACAGTAAACTCGAAAGACATAGTTTCAACCTCGTCATTTACGATTTTTCCCCCGTTTTCAATAAATTGAAGAAAGTATATATTGTTAATAAGGAAAAGATAACTGATAAGTCATTATGTTAGGAAATTTTGTAAGATAACTAATATAATCTTGAAGATTTTATTGAATTGATCATCATATAGAAAAGGACAAGCCCGTTTCGAACATTGAATTTTTAAACATATAGTACATGACGCGTTCGGTGGATGAAGGACCTAAGACATAGAACTTGAAATTGAAGTTTTTCATGGCAAATATAATTATTCCGAGTATATCCATTGTTCTATCAGTATTTTATATGAAGGTAGGTAAAAGTACCTTGATCATTTGTAAGATCTAAGTAAGCCTCCAAAACTCCATTTACAAACTTCTAATGCATCAGGAGAACAGTTTCAAAATGTGGCTTTGACCTTTCCTCCACAATATCTTTTTGGTTATGAATATAAGCATGGACTGATATATTTTTGGACCTATATCTTTTTGTCTTGGATGATCCTTCAGTCTTTACCGTCTGTCATAATATCTGTTCTGAGGAATCATTTCCTCATAAGGTAGTCATCAAGAGATACTCGACACCAACCTGATGCCAAGCAGGTAATACTGTCACATCGTACAATTAATGGAATGACGATTACAGTAAGAAACCATGCGACGACTACGACATTCTGCTTGGTACGATGTTTTAGTTTTCAAGTACTTGATTTATCTGTGATTCAGTATTAGAGGTTGCTCTATAACATATGTCCAGTCATTTCGTTGAAATTTCTTAAATTGGTTTTAGTAATTTTTGAAATTTGATGCAGTTTTATTAGCATAAATCCAATGCCAATAAAGGCATGGTACATCATTAAAAAAGTTTGAAGTAAACATCTAATAAAAATGTATAGGTGAATTATTTTCAATGCCAATTTTAGTTATTATGTATTATCTTGAATTTCAGAACAATATAAACACGAATTCTATGTTGTGGCACAATAGAGATTATTTATCTTTTGGTAATTTTATTCCACATTGACCACATAATGACACACTATCGATTTCTAAATCTCACAAAGTCGAAATACTGCAACATGCTAGCGAGTACTGCAACATGCTAGTGAGTACTGCAACATGCTAGTGAGTACTGCAATTTGCTAGTGAGTACTGCAACATGCTAGTGAGTACTGCAACATGCTAGTGAGTACTGCAACATGCTAGTGAGTACTGCTACATGCTAGTGAGTACTGCAACATGCTAGTGAGTACTGCAACATGCTAGTGAGTACTGCAACATGCTAGTGAGTACTGCAACATGATAGTGAGTACCACAACATTCTAGTGAGTACTGCAACTTACTAGTGAGTACTGCAACATACTAGTGAGTACTGCAACATGCAAGTGAGTACTATAACATGCTAGCGAGTACAGCAACATGGTAGTGAGTACTGCAACATGCTAGTGAGTACTGCAACATGCTAGTGAGTACAGAAACTTGCTAGTGAGTACTGCAACATGCTAGTGAGTACTACATCATGCTAGTGAGTACTGCAACATGCTAGTGAGTACTGCAACATACTAGTGAGTACTGCAACATGCTAGTGTATCCTGTATCATGATACTGACATTAGATACCGTGTTGTTTACACAAGACGGTTAAGCTCGGGAGTGTCGAATAGGGCTGCCAGTTCACACTCATTACTATCAGTCTCTGTCCGTAGAGGTCCTATTAAGTCTCATTTGGTGTCACTTAATGGTCTATCTGGGTCGTTATTAAGTGCTCCCGATGAAAAGCCCCAGACAAATGATACTTTGATCCGCTCTTCCGTCGCTTGGCGTCTACATTCCCACTCTAAAGATTGATATTTAGAAATATTATGAAGCTCCTACCACAATCACAGTTACTGAGATGATCAGAAATTATCAGGTCATAATTGCAATTTCGGCTTTTTCTTTTTAAAGCATTAATTATTCTACAGTGAACTGGGCCAAATATTTGTAGATAGCACTTTCTTAATATGAAATTATTACAACATATGTTGAAATTCAAGGAGTAAATAACAGAAATTTTAATCAAGTTGCTGAAAATGATAATAACTTGATATGAGGAATATGTAAAACTTTCAACTTTAAATACATGTTGCATCATAGGAACAAAAGAATAAGTTTGAAATAAAAAGGAAACCACACTAGCATTTACAGACAGCTTTAAAGCTTTACTGTAACTGTTGTTTAAAATATCGTACACATCGTATCAAATGGGTAATTACATAAGTTCGCGTTAAAAGTGAGCTAATTTGGACCTTTAATACATTGGAAATTTCCATAGAATACTGCATTTATTTACAGTTCTCACAATTGGAGCAAAGCCTCTAGAAAGGAAGACCTGACTCCCTTGAAATCTTGACTTTAGTTAAAATTAGTGTGGCCGAAACTTCGAAACTTGTTGAAGATACATATTTAAAATCCTTATATGTAGTATTTCTTAACTGTAATTGAGGTCTTATATCAATTTAAAAACCTGTAACTAATACAATGAAATGATTTAACTATAATTCTAAATCAAATTGTGTAGGTAGTAATGAATGTGCAGGCCAAGTTGTGACGATAAATCGTGAGGCTTCTTGAAGTCGTAGTTAATTGGTGGCGAATCGCACGTCACGGCACTGATGTATATGGCCTCACCGTTACACCTCCAAATTATCCATAGGATCTATAGTGACAATTAGCCAAGCTACCTAATGGTCAGTGTCTTGCCTTATTGATTGGAGGAAGAGTGAGTGAGGAAAGAGAGGAGGAAGAGTGAGTGAGGAACTAAAGGAGGAAGAGTGAGTGAGGAACTAGAGGAGGAAGAGTGAGTGAGGAACTAGAGGAGAAAGAGTGAGTGAGGAACTAGAGGAGGAAGAGTGAGTGAGGAACTAGAGGAGAAAGAGTGAGTTACCGTGAGGAACCTATAGGAAAACATTGACATCATGCATCTTCCATTTGTGACATCATATTCTTTTTGTGACGTCTTCTTCTAACCTTTTATACGTCATGCTTCCATCATCAATTAAGAACATCTTTCTATTTATGACGACTTATTTCAACCAACAGTCTTCCTTCCTTCCTGTAGCAACTACTTGAATGTTGACCATACATAAATGTGCGTAAAACTACTCGTGTTACGTGCTGACATGCAGAAAAGCTATACTGGAACACATCTCACTTATATTAAAGTGTATGTGTATCAGGAACATAATGGATGTAACAATAATAATCGGTCCAGAGCGACCTTGGATTTGAGATTCTATTATGGGATAAATTTATACAATATTTTAAACAAAGATGTATAAATATAGGCTCACATCATCAGGAAATAAAATGACTAGACATCAATTTAAGGTTGATGGTTGATATTAAATATAATATAATATACTTCCAACAGTTTCTTTATAATGGTTCATTACCCCAACATAAGTTCAATAATATGGTAGAAATAGAAAACATTTCAAGTGTGTTAAGGTAGTTGTACCCCGCAGAGTGCTAGAAAACGGCAAAGACACAAAGTGGCCCAGAACATATGAAACCATACAATCTCTATAACATCTAAAATAACCATCACCTCTGAATCGCTTCTAAGTAGAAGGCTATAGAGGATCATGTCGTGAATCTTTTTAACAAAAAGAACCAGCAGATATAACTCTATCAGATGTCTATGGGAGGGTTGCCTATTCAGTGTCCGCCTGAGAGATGCTTCTGTTAATGGCCAACTTATTTGGATTTGCTATATTCATTTATTGTATTAAATATATAAAGTAAACGGAATGTTTGCAGTATATTTCATTTGGAAACTATTTAACGGTCATTCACTTAGATATTAAATTTGTATGGTGATTTATACCTACTTCTATTAAAACTTTCTTTAAATAATATAGCAAATTAACGTACTTCAATTTATTAGTTAATATAAATCCCTCAGTTCAATACATTAATTAATACTTATATATGCATAAATAAATATGCTTAATCTAGATCATTTACATTTGTTTTCTGAATATGAGTGTATAATAAAGACACAATTAAGATGCTCTTTATTGAAGTCTTACGCCAAAACTTGAATGTTATATTTAATTTTGTTACCTTCGTTTAGCAACCTTGATAATAATTAGTCTACCTTTTGTATAATAATTAAAACAATGGGCTGTGTATAGTAGGTAATTATAAATTCATAAGTACATATACAATGTCGGAACATCCTTAAGTGACCAAAAAGAACCTGTTTATCTTTTCCAAGATTTAGTTTGCACTTCAAGCAGTTTCAGTTGTTGAACCTATACGAAGGTTCACATTTAAATATGGGATATGTATTTAAATTTTAAAAGACTACAAGATGAATGCTCTACAAAATTATTCATGTAAATAACTGAGTATAATTAGTGTTAGTTATAATAATGTATTTATATCCTACTCAAAAAATCAATAGAATTCAATATATTCAAATAGATTACCACATAGCATCATTTTATGTACTGAACTCACAATATTCTATTTCATTAAAACCATTTCATTTCACTAATAATCACTTATGACGTCAGAAGACTGGTTATATATAATGGGGCAATTTAACTCTCTACACCCTGAAGTAATTTGAACGTGAAAAAATTGATATTCTTATGATACGTGAACAAACTAAGCAAATAACACAGAAATTTTTTTTTGATATTTTGAAAAAAAATTCACAATTGTTCTTAAAACCAATTCAATAGTGGAAAGGATGAATAGAAAGATTTCTATTCATCATCAGGAGAAGGGTGGAAAGCTTGAAACCTGAATAAACATTCAAAGTTGACTTAATAATTAATAATAGTTCAATCGTCTACATGTGTTTAAATAAATGAAAGCTCATTCATGTTTCAATCCAGTCGTTTAAAGAAATTATATCCAAATTATCGCGTAAAATGCATCAGATGATTGGGGACACATATGTACAGTTAGAACATAAAGGGTTATTGGTGAGGAACCTATTATTATAATGCTCTCACAAGGTACTGCAAAAGTAATTTAGATATCCTGAAGATAAATATCCTAACGATCGAAGCCAGTAGTAATCTACTTGCAGACTTGCAGTAAATATTATCCCTAAATCTAATCCTCTAGTGGTCGAAAAGACGAAACTGCACTGGCCAAGATTTTTATCCTCCTACTGCTATCTTACAAAATTATATCACATTTTTATTACTTTATTATTAGAACAAGAAAATGCTTAACCATGGATTCTATTATAAGTAAAAATCTAATTAAATAATTATATAAATAGGTATTTTTAAACTATACTTGCAGATTTTGTATACAGTATTTTATATACAGTATTTCAATTATTAGCTAAAATAAATATAAACATGAGGGTAGACTAATATGCAAAGAATTCGATAAAAATTGCAAAGTCACTTTTTATACATCAAATTAATTGGTAAATTACAGTGTGGTCTAAAAATTGATAATGCACATAAATAATGCATATCTAAAGCAACAAAATTGACTTTAGTGTTTTAGAAATTTAGTGGGTCAAACACTAGCGGTGTTAACAATTATGGACCATTTTGCACATCCAATGAGCAACCTATTCTTCGCTATTTAAAGTAATCATTCACCTGGTCCCACCACAGTAGCAAGCCACCAATTATCTGCAAGATGCACATATTGTAAGTATGTGAGAGCCTGCAATTACAGCTTCACACATGTAGGAAGAAAACTTGAAGATCTTGGTCCTAGTTCTAGCACCGAGATCTTCCTTGGTGATATTGGCAGACCCCGCTTTTAGTAAACCCCGCTTTTATAACAGGACGACTTAAAGTGGAGTTGACCCTGAGCTTACTTACATCAGTTGTACGGAAAATTATTTTTAAACAATTTCATTTACATTTATGGAACCATACAAAAAAATATGGTACATAGTTTTAGTGTACCATGCAGCCGTTTTGTTAATAGAAAACGAAAAGATTTGATTAATAATGCTAAAACTTAAAGTAGGGTCTCCCCCGCTTCAAGAACAATTTCTAAATTTATGTGAGGTACGATTTTTGACTTAAAATGGGGTCTGCCTGTATAATTCCATCATGAGTTCACATCCATGGATTGTTCAACGTTCTTGAAATTTCTAGAATCCACTTTTCCTAAATTTGCTAATCTTAACGTCCGTCTTTAATCGTTTTATAAGCTATCATACGAATATATAAAATGCAATTCAAGTAGACAATAATTATCACCATCGCCAAAATTTAATAAGGTTCGGTAGCCAGTCATCTAAGAAGGTTTAACTATAATCAAGAATGATATGTTATTGTTCACGGCACAATACGAATGTGTAGGAGATTTGTACTAGAAGTATTTTTTTAATGAGGTACATACTAAAATACTCTTTAAAGCAATAATTTCTTGGTCATTACTGTCTGACAATATTGCCTAAAAGACTCTGTGTGACAGAAGTAATTGCTGGAACTTCTGGACAGCATAGATGCAATCACCCAGAACAAGTTATTAGAGATTATGCGAGTGCAAGAAAAGATTCTCTTCGTATACAGTAGAATGAACTCCTGTATAGTGAACCATCCTGAATAGTAGAACCCTGTTTAATGAACTTACCTCTATAGTGAATATAATTAGTTTAGTCTGCCACAAATGACCTAAAGTTTTCCATGCATTTTTATATAGTAAATTAGTTGCATTTCATGAAAGAGGAGTTCCACCAGTACAACTACTCTATACGGAAGTCATGTGTAGTGAACCATCCTTATTCTTAGAGTTCTGAGAAATGAAAAACCCTATATAATGCATAGATTTTAAAAGAGAGAATTTTTTGTATAGTCTGCCATGAAAAGACCAGTTTTCTATTTATCTCATATGTCCTCTATAATATAGAGTAAGTTCACTGTAGAGGAGTTACACTGAAGTTACTTGATCTGAAATAGTTTGTTAAAGAGAGATATGAAGAGTAAAATAACAGGACCATTGTTTATATTCTACTTAATTAGAATTTGATTATGAAAATGACTATCAAGAACGTTCGAATTATCAAAATTTTTAAATGATTTTAAAACATTAATTGAATTGAAACGTGAATAATATCCCGTTGGTATTACATTGAAACTCCTGAGTTTTGAAGTATTGGTTTTCACATAATTCAGAACCACTTCATATCTCGTGTGCACTAGAAAGTTTTCTATGACTAAAATCATAGAAAACTATGGTGAAAATAAATATGACACAATTCCAGAAGTATATCATTTTCTATGATTTAAACATAAAAACTAATTCATAACTCAGAACTTCACAACTCAGAACTTCACAACTCAGAACTTCACAACTCAGAACTTCACAACTCAGAACTTCACAACTCAGAACTTCACAACTCAGAACTTCACAACTCAGAACTTCACAACTCAGAACTTCACAACTCAGAACTTCACAACTCAGAACTTCACAACTCAGAACTTCACAACTCAGAACTTCACAACTCAGAACTTCACAACTCAGAACTTCACAACTCAGAACTTCACAACTCAGAACTTCACAACTCAGAACTTCACAACTCAGAACTTCACAACTCAGAACTTCACAACTCAGAACTTCACAACTCAGAACTTCACAACTCAGAACTTCACAACTCAGAACTTCACAACTCAGAACTTCACAACTCAGAACTTCACAACTCAGAACTTCACAACTCAGAACTTCACAACTCAGAACTTCACAACTCAGAACTTCACAACTCAGAACTTCACAACTCAGAACTTCACAACTCAGAACTTCACAACTCAGAACTTCACAACTCAGAACTTCACAACTCAGAACTTCACAACTCAGAACTTCACAACTCAGAACTTCACAACTCAGAACTTCACAACTCAGAACTTCACAACTCAGAACTTCACAACTCAGAACTTCACAACTCAGAACTTCACAACTCAGAACTTCACAACTCAGAACTTCACAACTCAGAACTTCACAACTCAGAACTTCACAACTCAGAACTTCACAACTCAGAACTTCACAACTCAGAACTTCACAACTCAGAACTTCACAACTCAGAACTTCACAACTCAGAACTTCACAACTCAGAACTTCACAACTCAGAACTTCACAACTCAGAACTTCACAACTCAGAACTTCACAACTCAGAACTTCACAACTCAGAACTTCACAACTCAGAACTTCACAACTCAGAACTTCACAACTCAGAACTTCACAACTCAGAACTTCACAACTCAGAACTTCACAACTCAGAACTTCACAACTCAGAACTTCACAACTCAGAACTTCACAACTCAGAACTTCACAACTCAGAACTTCACAACTCAGAACTTCACAACTCAGAACTTCACAACTCAGAACTTCACAACTCAGAACTTCACAACTCAGAACTTCACAACTCAGAACTTCACAACTCAGAACTTCACAACTCAGAACTTCACAACTCAGAACTTCACAACTCAGAACTTCACAACTCAGAACTTCACAACTCAGAACTTCACAACTCAGAACTTCACAACTCAGAACTTCACAACTCAGAACTTCACAACTCAGAACTTCACAACTCAGAACTTCACAACTCAGAACTTCACAACTCAGAACTTCACAACTCAGAACTTCACAACTCAGAACTTCACAACTCAGAACTTCACAACTCAGAACTTCACAACTCAGAACTTCACAACTCAGAACTTCACAACTCAGAACTTCACAACTCAGAACTTCACAACTCAGAACTTCACAACTCAGAACTTCACAACTCAGAACTTCACAACTCAGAACTTCACAACTCAGAACTTCACAACTCAGAACTTCACAACTCAGAACTTCACAACTCAGAACTTCACAACTCAGAACTTCACAACTCAGAACTTCACAACTCAGAACTTCACAACTCAGAACTTCACAACTCAGAACTTCACAACTCAGAACTTCACAACTCAGAACTTCACAACTCAGAACTTCACAACTCAGAACTTCACAACTCAGAACTTCACAACTCAGAACTTCACAACTCAGAACTTCATAACTCAGAACTTCATAACTCAGAACTTCACAACTCAGAACTTCACAACTCAGAACTTCACAACTCAGAACTTCACAACTCAGAACTTCACAACTCAGAACTTCACAACTCAGAACTTCACAACTCAGAACTTCACAACTCAGAACTTCACAACTCAGAACTTCACAACTCAGAACTTCACAACTCAGAACTTCACAACTCAGAACTTCACAACTCAGAACTTCACAACTCAGAACTTCACAACTCAGAACTTCACAACTCAGAACTTCACAACTCAGAACTTCACAACTCAGAACTTCACAACTCAGAACTTCACAACTCAGAACTTCACAACTCAGAACTTCATAACTCAGAACTTCACAACTCAGAACTTCACAACTCAGAACTTCACAACTCAGAACTTCATAACTCAGAACTTCATAACTCATCAGTTTTACTGTATATGCATAACAATACATGATAAATAAAATACTTTAACTATAGTGGTAGGTAGTCGACTTCAAACCTCTAGAAGTGAATTATCTATACAATAAATTAATTGTGAGTTACACTCAATTGAACATAAACCTAATGGAGATAGCTGCAGCCAATTGGATTTCAGATGGAATGAATAATAAATAAATGAATAATGTATAATGGTTTACAAAATTATAAGTATTAAATAAAATATCAAATTATATATGATCAATTGATTTTTCAATACAAATTATGATTAATCAACAATATCAATGTATACATTTTATGAATAAAAAATTATCTTATGAAAAGGTTTCTTTCTTTTTATATATAGCGCTTTCGGAAGGAAAATTCTGGAAAATCGATTTTTGGTTTACATTCTAGAATAGAATATTTACCTTATAGTTCAATTGTATCAGTATTTTTAAAGATAGTTTTACTAAACACAAATTATCATACGAAAACATTAGCGGATATGATAAATCAAGACCTAATTTGAATATTCTGAAAACCTGTTTTTACTGAACACATAAATAAAAGGCTAAATATTCACCCGATTTTTTTTACCTCTGTTTCAATATGAACTTATTTTAGGGTTTATGGATATAATTTGATTGTAGAATAGTGTTTTCTATTCATATAGTTTTTCCATTCATTTTGTATGAATGGAAAAACGAAACTCTACGAAATTATAAGAGATCAGATCACTACCTAGGCAGCGTTTAAGTCTCCTTAATTTTTTTTAATGGACCCTTATTCTTTTTTACATTTAGAGCAATGCTCTCACGAGTATTTTTTCACAGCGTTTTTGACTCTGAATAAATTATTGTTAAACCCATTTCATATGTATCCATGCTACGCGACGCTTTTGGAGCGTTGAAAACGCTCTTAAAACGCACGTGTGACATGACCTTTATATATACAAATCAGCATTTAACATACATGAGATGAAAATCATTGAATGAAAATGATATTCGGTTAAGTTACGATTTAACGAACTGTTCCGCATTTTCGATCACTTAAGAATTTTTATACTATCTACCTTCTATTTAAATTGGTATCCATGCAAGTGGAAAAACAAGCATTCAGATATCCAGGATTCCTGCGCTAATCCTGGATACCAATTAAGATAAATGTTAAATAGCAATAACTATTAATATGTATTCTCATCAAAAATGCAGTTATGTTCAATGCAGTTAGATTCAATGCAATTATGTTTTTTTTTTCTTCACTCACCGATTAGTTGGTGCGGTTTGAGCCATCACATCTTCAGTGCCATGTTTTCTGAAAAGGGAAACAAAATGTTAGTCAATGGTTTTGCATCTCAGAAACCTGATGGACTAAAATGAATATATTTTGGAACAATTACTTTATATAAAGAATAATTTTTTTTATAAGGGTCTAAACTCAAAAGTCTATTTTGGGACTAAATGCCATATCACTTGTATTAAATACAAGGGACTGGAGGAAACAATCAGAAAGTTAAGTGGCTCCATGAACAAGGCCACCAACCACCACTTGTGACAATGTTCATGGATACAGAAAAGCTACTCCGTTAATGCATTCACCTATCAAGGAATCTCAGAAGCACAAACCTGATAGAATCTTTCGCAGCAATTACATCGAATGATTTTAAATATATACACTATAAATAACAGGATAAAATTCAAACCACAGAATGACAGTGCGATAAGATATATATAGAATAACTTTATAAAAGATGAACCCTAAATATCCACAATAAAATAGTGCAGCATAGCACTTTGCTTCATTTACGGTTTTAGCCATCAATCATTCTGATGTCTCAAAGTGTATTTTCTTGCTGTTAATAACAGTCTATTTATGCAGTGTAATGGCTCCCTAAAAGCCTTTAGTGTGTTTAACTGTCATATTTGGGCTTATTGCTTGCAAACATGAGTCACCAATTTGTGGTGAGATTCTTTGAAACTGCTACTGGAAGTGCAATTACACTATACAGGATATTGTAAGGATTGGCAGGACAATTTTGAGCTAAACGGTACCACATTTTCGATCATATGAAATAAGAGTGATTTCTATTAAATTTGTTACTTTATTTAGTATCCATGATACACGCTTATATCATGGATACCAATGATCGATTTGCATACTCGTAGGTATCATAGTTACCAAATAAAAGTTAAATGAATATTAATTGTTATATATCTTAAGATGACTGAAAATATGGAACCAGTCGATAACTCGGATTTATACGTTTTATTATTCAGGTTATTTCACGTAACGATGTGGGGGATCCTGTCTTTAGGATATAATTAGGAGGTTATAAGCAGTATAAAGCGATTAAAGAATTTATATGGGAAAGTAAACTGTTGAAGAAATTTCAAAGGGTGTTCGACGCAGCAATATAAAACGATACAGTGATTATCTCCACGAAACAATAATGAATAAGTTTCTGAATTGACAATATTAGTATTTAGTATTCATGGATCTTTATTTGTTAACGGAAATTTTATAAATATCATTGATAATTATTAAGTACAGGTAAAACCCCTCTATAGTGGAGTCCTATTTAGTGAATGTATAGAGTCACAAGTAAGAAAACTACCTTGTATAGTGAATATACTTCCATTAGTATGTTTATAATTTCCATTGGTTCTGAAACTTATCACCATTCATGGCAAACTAAAGAAAAAAATTTCACTATTCGGTGTAGTTCTCTTACTCAGGACTCTACATTCAGGAGTTCTACTGCATTAAATATAACCGTCTGTATTCTTTTATTAATATAGAAATAAGATATGAAATAATCTTACACTTAAACTAGCAAAAATCTCATTTTTCATAATCGTGGTTTTGCACAGGGTTGACTCTGACGTACCTTCTTTTTGGTGACACACGATGGTGGGATTCAGTCATAGCTGTCATGTCCCCTCTTATAACAACCATGAAAACTTCTAAAACAACTCACAACGACCTAGCTAACAACCTGGTGATACTGACTAAACATGGAACCGGTCAGAAGTGCGAAATGCTATCGATGAATAGTTAGTCTGCCTGGATTCAATTCTGGAACATGTTTTATGTACTATTATGGCAAACTCCATAAATTACCTGGTACACTCGTGTAATTAAGAACAGCCTAATAAATATGAATGTAACAAAAGATATCGTCGTAAAGGTGTCATCTAGTGTATCATTAAGTAGCAGGTAGGAGCAGTTATAAACACTCTACTGGGACTATCTTCACCTAAAAACAACCTGCTATTGCATTGCAATCTTCAATATAGTAAATATAACAATCGTAGAATAAAAGTAGATTTTACAATTGAAAAATATCGTCTTATAATTATGTTTATGATTTTCTAAATGAAATGGTAAAACGACCAATGAGTTGGCGTCAACTCAATTCTAATAATTACTATTTGGTTTGCAATTCCAATTATAGTGCCTTATATTTATATAGGAATTACGCTACTGAAAATTATCTACACGTTTTAACTACAATTTTCGATTAAGAGAGCATGAGATTGAGCATAAATCGTATTGTCACCTATCGATAGCCGTTAATTATTCACCTGTCCGATAAACAGGCAACTTGAAGGTCTGCAGGTGGATCTAAGACCACATGGAAGTAGCCGTTGCATAAATCAAAGTATAATCGTTAAGAATATACTTTCAAGACAATCGTAAAGATTATTTTAAAGACAATCGTAAAGAATACTTTATTAATAATCGTGAAGAAAACTATAAAAAGAATTGTTCGATGACAATAATTGATGTATAGATTCGTACACACACAATAATACTGTCTAATTGCTAAAACAATTCTTTTAAATTTTTACTATATTCAACTACTGAAATTTATAGTTTAATAAATGTAAAACTTATTCTTTTATAAAGATGTAAATTCTCTCTTCGATTAATAATTCTACATCACCTTACTTTATAGCTAATTAAAATCTTCTTCATTGGTGTTAAGTCCAGTAAGGTGATAACGCGATTTGAATAATTAGGAGAGATAAGTAACTGCATGCTAGATAGCACTCTATAGTTAGATAGATAGAGTTCAGTGTAATGACTCAAAGTGATACTTAACTGCGGCAATGATACTTATATTTTAGGCGGCAATTTTTATTTGTCATCATGTTATTCGCATAACTCAAAAAGAATTTAATCAAATTGCCTGCAATTTTGCGTGACGATTGGTTAATGTCCAGGAACCATTTGGTACAATTTTGGGAACGATCTTGTTTAAGGTCAAGGTCATTTATAACTAAAAAAAATATTAAACCAAATTGACTGAAATTTGGTGGGACGATTAGTCATTATCCAAGAACCATTCGGTTATATTTTGTATGCATTTATCATATAATTCTAAAAGCTTTTCTGACACGTTTGTGAATATTATGTTCATTGCAGCCATCTTCGTATGTTAGAGAGGTAATTGGTTTAATGTTATTAATTCCTGAATCCATTTCAAAAATAACATAATTTCGCGTATTTTATTAATCAAAATATTAAAATGAAATATATGGAAATATGAAATATATATTTCGTCACTGGAATTTTGATAAGTTCCCTAAAATTTGTATGAAATTTTGAATCATGAATGAATGACAATAAATGGGATCTCGTCGAATGGTAAGTCTTCTCCGAACTAAAATTTTGACTGAATTTCTATAGCAATCTGAACAAAAGAAGTTCATGGGAGATCTAAATTAAATTAATGACGCAAATAGCGGTATTACAAAATTACTATTTCAAAATGTATTTGTGCTTCAAAAGGAGGCTGGTGACCCGGCCTGTTGTCCCTGTGGGCACCCACACACATGCACACCACACACAATCACTGCCCAAAAAAGACTGACTGAATCTATACCCTCATGGAGGTAGTACCCGGTATAGGCCTCCTAAAACTGGACAGAAAAGACCACTGCCTACTGAAGGTTTTAAAAGCCTTACCACTAGTATTTATCGATTCAAGACCAGTAAGAATGCAAAGCTCGATTGTTTTGCAAGCCTTACCACTAGTATTTATCAATTTAAGACCAACAAGAGAGCAAAGTTCGATTGAAAGAAAATCCTAACACTTCACTTCACCATTGTTGGCCATGTTTCAGAGTGTGGCAAAGTTCAGAACGGATATAAATGTTAAATTTCAATATTTACTTAAATATAGCAATTTTCAAATCAATAAACAAGAAACACAACTCATCTTCTTTCACAACAAAAACTAACATCATTGTAACTAAAAATCACAAACAAGGAACGGTATATATTTTATAACTGTTCAGTCTAGATATAGTTTAGTAGGCAATGTTTGCATCCAGTAACTCGTTTTGTGTGTGCCTCTTTTAGAGAGAAGATTCATGTGAATATTAAGGTAATTAATTATCCATGGTGAATAGTGAACTATCAAAGGACTTAGTCCTACCAAAGACTGAGAATCTTCCTAGTGTGTCCTGCACCAACTTGACCCGTTACAAACCTGTAGACTTTGAAAATAGCAATTTAGGCACAGCTAGAGAAATGTATATTTGATTTTAGTCACTGTTTACTAATAAAGAAAATTTGCTTTATTGTAATGTTTGTAGATTTTTTTAAATTTATTTGAGTACACGACGACAAATTTTAACATTTGAAATTAATAAAAATTTAGAAAATACTGTGAAATTAGGATTTTGCAGTGATTTTCAGTCAAAACTATATTCGATTGGTCATACAAATATATTTCAAATTTAACTTCCAGAGGTCTTTCGTCGTACATTTCTTACAAAAATTCACAGGAGAATAAATCTCGAATTATAATAAATAATAATTATAAACTATGATTATTTATGGTATTTGACTTTAAATATAATTCGATTTATTGACTGGAAATTATCACTATTATAATTCACAAACTAATTATTAACATATCATTAAATTATTGATAAAGTATCTACCTATATAGTAACTTACTAATGTGGTAATTTTTTTTAAAGGAAACATTTTATTAATCACGAAAATTGTAAAAAATTGAATTTGAAAACATGATAAAAAAGAGAAAAAATGTCATAAAGATTTTTTATTTTAATTCAGTAAAATTTAATTAATTTTAACAATTAAATTTAGGGATACACATAACTGTTAAGGTTCAAGGATGCAAAATAAGGAAAAAAAAGATGAATGTGAACACTTTATATGTTCTTAATTTGCCATTAAATAATAACTATGTAATGTACAAATAGCCTCGCTTCAGCCCTATTAACATATAAGAAATTGAAATATAAAAAAAATGTTAATAAAATATATAAAATATATATAAAAATTATTCAGCCCTATTATATATAAATAACTTTGGAAATGTTAATAAATCTCTCTGTGTACGTCATATCTCAGTGCAATCATTACTTAATTACCTTATATAGTTAATAAATAATCCATAGTTAACAAAATAACAAATTTTAAAACAAGGTACACATTATTAATCTTTAGAATTAAATCCTTTCATTATAGAGACCTTCTACTAAATAAGTCTTAATATTATTATTTTGTAATAACTAATTTTATTTTATCAAATTATGGTACGTTACGAATTATCGGACGGTTCCACATTTTCGATCATAAAAGAAATTAATATATAATTATTAAAAATACGAATTGAATAATTACAGTAGAACTCCTCTATAATGAAAACCTGTATAGTGAATGTAGTGTCATGAGTAAGGAAGTAGCCTTTATAGTGAACAAATTTTCTTGGCGTCCTATGAATGGCCATCAATTTTTTTTTAAACTAACTGCCTTTTGATGGCAGACTGAAGAAAATTGGTTCACTATAGAGGCTACTTCCTTACTCAGGACACAACATTCACTATCCATGATTTCATTATAAAAGAGCTGTACTTTATATTTTTTGTCGGCCGATAGCTTTGAATTTACTTAATAAAAATTTTTTTAAAAGACAAAATATGTCCATCAAAAGTAAGAAAATATAACAAATATTGCAAGTAAAATTCCCGTAAGTAACATTGGCTTATTTTTATACAGTAGCGCGGGAAGGTTATCCCACATCTAATTCGTCAATGATAGAGCTATAACTCATGTATTTAAAGGATTGGCTATAAATCAACCTTTACGACACGCATATTCACGACCACAATGTCAATCAAACTAACGATTATTGCGTCCGTTGTACGACAGAAAATTACCATATCAGACAAACGAGACCAAGAAGTGTAATCTAATTTTTAATAGTTATAAAATTAAATTTAAAATATAATTTAACTCATTGATATAGGTCGCAAACTAATGAAACTATTCTATAGATGGTAATTAACTCAGAAACTTTTTTCTATTCTTTGTTTATAAATTAAAAATTCTAATGAAAAAATTATACAAATGGAAAAATAAGAATTCTTGTTAATTTTTTCATTACAGTAAAACGAAAATCTGAAATTTTAAAGTACAGTTAAATAAAACACTGAAGTCAATTTTCAAATTATTCCCATCGAGGTACAAAAGACTTACAAGTTAAACAAACTAACCCTAGTCAACCAAGAGTCACTTGGCATAGCCATAAAAGTAGCATTATAGCTGCCGATAACTGCTACTGCTCTTCAATGAAGATGGATTAGTTAGTTAGGTGATACTTATCGAACTTCCACTGCAACTTATACATGATTTACCGTCTAGTTACGTCGTGAAGGATATTGAGTTATTGGTACAAGGTCGTGTGATCAATTTGGTGAGAGGTTAACGTATTCAACCGGTTTATGTATAATATAATATACTTATTAGTATTAAAAAAAATCAAAGGAGACCAGAATCAAAACTGTGGTCTTCCGTCAAGATCAGGAGTAAGTATTGAAAACAGTATATAGAAGGTTTTCGGAACGGCATAAGGAAACGGACACCCACCGTACTTGGATAATGGGTGTAAACATAGGTCCTGAACTAATCTGACATTTAGTATTTTCTGATTGACCTATTCATGACATATGCCAATTCGCCCATTTTCCAAATACTGTGAGCAGAAATGAGTGTCCGATTTCTAGCCATTCCCGATAATTGGACTAGCGAAAAGAACGTTATGGCAGGGCTTAGAAAATAAAAATATACCCATCACAACCTTTGGTAAGCCAGAAGCCGGTTAAGGGAGGAACAAGATACAGTACAGAAAATGAACAATTATTCAAAAGGATACACTATTTAACTTCGGTTCTCATGATTCAAGTTTAACTATACAAAATTTGACATATATAGAAACTGGATAGTGGAACAAAACCTAATTGAAGGATGAATTATCTTTATGGATCACTTAGTGGAATTGAGTTATATTCCATGTTCACGCTTATTACAATGGAGCGCTTGGCTCATTTCCCTATAAACGATTTCCAAGCATAGGCAACCTTTAGTTTATTTGTCTTCAATTGGAATTAATGACAACAATTGCTTGCACCGTTCTGTCTACATGCGAGCCATAATTTTAGCATAGGTTGTCGTAAATCCAGTCTCAGTGAATGCAAGATTGTCGGCTTCAAGGCTTCAATTTCACTGAAATTTCCCAACGATTTACTAAAATGTCACTTATAGAATATCCTTAAATAGTTCTAATTTGAAAAACACCAGGAGTCTAATTTTAGAAGCGTTTGAAAACCTTTGACCTCTGCTAGTGTAAACAGAAGACACCGTTAGCACCATCAGATTATTGAATTCGTAGTATGATAACATACACAATAAAAACCAATAGATTTAAAAAAGAACTTCACAGTTTATAATGTTTTGTAACATACAATCATGCTTATGAGAAAGAGAAAATTTGAATACAATACCTAGGTATTATAAATTTGCTGTACCTATAGATATCACAACCAACGTTTGCCAAACATCATTAAAAAGTTGTGGACACGAAAACTGAATTTGTTCGATGATGCTGTTAGGGTTTTTGCCTTCACAAAATTGGGAGAAATTTTGCTTTGGTTGACAAATTTTTTTATCTCTATTATATTTTTAGATTTGTTTTCAATATGTCGGATAGTGTGAGTGTGAAGGGAAGAGGTTGACAATACAAATTTCCTACATCAAAATTTTCTCTTAGAAATTGAAGATGACAAAGAGGGATTTAAGTAAGCAAATTTTATTAAGTATGCAACAAAGTGGTCATAGAATATATACTATAATATGACAATTGAGAAAAGCAATAATTCATAATGAATAAGTAAATTACGAATACTCAGAAAAAAATAACCAATTCGATAGTCCGAATGAAGCTTTTTACAATATGGACACGAATGCGACTTGAAAAATTTATGAAACTAGATGGAATTTCTCACAGAAGGATATAATTTTAAGAAATATTTTATCCATACCCTCAATGGCAATTTGTTTACATACTGTAAAGGATAGAGAGAAATTAAGGTGGTGCATTAAAAAATTAAATTAAGCCCATCCTCCTTTAATATTCGGTAGCTCCACCATGAGTTCTCCTTGGGTATGGTATCTCACCAGTCATTGTGGTTAAAATTGTCACAACAACATCTTATAAATCATTGTCTGTGTTCTCTCAACATAAATCAAGTAAGAGGCTTCCATTGAACAAATAGAATGATTGTCTCTATGATATGACAGCACAAGTCTAACCAGTATCTTCCTTTATCAAACGGATCAGAATTCTTAAACCCTGAAACTTTAAAGCACATTTACCAGTTTGCAGAAACTGGCCAAAGTGTTCATAGATATTTTTTTTATAATGACCTAATCTAGATGTTTAATTTACTTCACACCATTGTGTATCGTAGACTGGAGTGATATATTAGATAATATAGGTTCATTATTAAATCAGAATTCTTAAACCCTGAAACTTCACAGAACATTTACCAGTTTGCAGAATCTGGCAAAGTGTTCGTATATTTTTTTCATAATGGCCTAATCTAGAGGTTTAATTTACCTCACACCATTGCGTATCGTAGACTGGAGTGATATATTGGATAGTATAGGTTCATTATTAAATCAGAATTCTTAAACCCTGAAACTTAACAGCACATTTACCAGTTTACAGAAACTGGCAAAGTGTTCGTAGATTTTTTTCATAATAGCCTAATCTAGAGGTTTAATTTACCTCACACCATTGCGTATCGTAGACTGGAGTGATATATTGGATGGTAGGTTCATTATTAAGGAACTTCTTCTCAGATTACACAGTAAACTGTAGCAGTGAAATTATTACCTGGACGTGACTATGACGCCATGAAGATGGCGAAGACGTAGAATGTATGTAAATCAAGTAGCTATACTAAATTTTCTTTTGGCATATTCTTATCACCAGCTTCTCAAGTTGATTTATATTCTATATATCAAATTGATATTAATATATTGATAGATCGGTCTTTAATTTCAATAACATTATAACTCAAAAATAGCTAATTAAGGGTTACCTACAGTTAAAAGTTTACAGTTTACTAATTTTACATTACCTAAAAACTATAATTTACTTATTGGTATGCTTGTAGATATTTTGAAATTGGTCTGAGTACACGACGACAAAATTGTAAGATTTGAAAATAATAGAAAATTGAAAAAAAATGTGATTTGAGAAATTAGAGTCATGCGGAGACTCATTTCTCTGATAGTACATCATCTTGTTCAGAAATTACTAATCAATACCATTAAGTTAAACATTTATACTAACCTTTTTACCATCTCAAAGTCTTAACCTATCTTACCTGTAGTACTGATAATGACCCGTCTGGTGGCCCATGTGGATGTCCAGGGATGGGTGTGGAGCCGGGGCAAGATGGGGTGCCGTCCCGTAAACTGCCGGGTCATTTTCCGACCCTGGGACAATAGCAACAGGCCAATACTGATCCATTTTTACCCGTAAAATAAAAAGTATTTACTATTAATATGAAAATTTCAGGAAACTTAACAATTTTAAACCCTGAATCATTTTCTCATTGTTTTTCACTTTAAATTTTATTTTCAAGCTACTTAAAGTTCAATAGATTTGTATAAATAAATATATAATAACAAGGAAATAAATATATAAATATCTGAAAACATATAATCCTTCAATAATTTATAAGGAAATGAAGACAACAAATTGATAATTATTTCTGATAAATGAACCCAAAACAGCTAATTAATTTATAAAAAAATTTAATCTTACCAATGGAAGTGATGAATAAAAACATACAAAATTATGTTTTTTGTCCTTTTCAAATAATATTAATCGACCATCCAAACTAAAATGAAATGGATATTGAAAATGATATATAATGATAATATTTATATTTTTTACTATTTTCATTGACGAAATGGAAAAATAAATATTGAAATAATGTTACGAAAAATATAAATTATATATTTTTTTATTTATTTAACTCATCAGATCTGCTTTCTTTTTTCTTTTCAATCATGATATCTAATTCCCATCGCAGCGATAATAAAACCTTTTCCGCGCATAAATACGGAAAAATTGCAGACACCGCACCATCTTGCGGTCAGCGGCAACAACTAGCAAAAATCCCGCCACCGGAAACTTCGGCCGCTTTTCGCTAATTAATTAATTTCGGAAGAAATTTTACACCGACCACCAAAAGTTGCGGAGAGAGTTTCCAGGAAATTTAATTAGATTTTAATGGGTCACTTCGATAGATTCTACCGCGCTAATTTATTTAGGTACTGGAAATTAATAGTTTGAATTAAAATGCTATTTGGAGCAGACTTGATAGGCTTTACTAATATTAATAAATAGGATTCACGAATGAAAAACTCTGTAATTTACCCGTAGATCTGGGAGAATTAATTCAGTCAAATTTCGTCTTCAAACCTAATATGAAGAACATTTTTTTTCATTTTTACGCCTTCTATTCAAAAGAAAAGTGAATTTTTCAAAAAATAATTAACTAAATTTGGGACCTTAAGAATACCTAAGTTAATCTGTATTATAGTATGAGATTTTGTCTGTCCGACACTTTCGATAATTATCGAGGAAAATCTAATAAATTTTGGCCATGGCTACAGGGCAAACTAAAAATTTAAACAACATATTCTTGATTTAAGAAAATATTTTTCTTTTTGGTTAAATCAGTATATATGTATTTCGATAACTAATGATATATAAGTACTTGCATTTAAATATATTCCTGAACACCAATATTATAAATTCAGTAAAGTTTTTCTTATCACACAGCGTTTAGAGAAACTATATTATCTTTCAATTAAATTGCGATACCATTGTTCAATTCTAAATATGAAATTTGCTTTCATGTAACTGACGTCAAAAAAATTAAAGGCAAGGGACTGGAAGAAGCAGACAGAAAGGAAAGTGGCTCCATGAACTAAGTCATCGACTACTAGTCGGTGATAATGCTCATGGCTGCAGGAAAGCTACTCTTACCAAGTAATGAGCCGAAAAAGAACGAGTACAAATGAAACAAAAAATCAGAATAGGGATTTCATAGTTATTGTTATAACTGTATAATGAAATAAGGTATATTTATAAAGCAATATTATTTTAGAATTATAGCTTCTTTATGTTATGCTTTTCATACTTTAATTATTGATATTTTTTGATATTCCCTTTCTTGTTAGTTTCTCTAAATCCTACACTTATGAATCAAATATATTTCTAAATCTAAAATTTCTAAATATTTCTAAAGCTAACATATTTCTAAATCTAACATATTTCTAATTTTGAATTATTCCTAAATCTATCCTATTTCTAAATTTGAAGTATTATTAAGTCTAACATATTTCTAAATCCAACATATTCCTAAATCCAACATATTCCTAAATCTAACATATTCCTAAATCCAACATATTCCTAAATCAAACATATTCCTAAATCTAACATATTCCTAAATCTAACATGTTCCTAAATCAAACATATTCCTAAATCAAACATATTCCTAAATCTAACATATTCCTAAATCTAACATATTCCTAAATCAAACATATTCCTAAATCCAACATATTCCTAAATCCAACATATTCCTAAATCCAACATATTCCTAAATCTAACATATTCCTAAATCTAACATATTCCTAAATCTAACATATTCCTAAGTCAAACAAATTTATATATCTAACATATTTCTAAATCAAACATATTCCTAGATCTAACATATTCCTAAATCTAACAAATTTATATATCTAACATACTTATAAATCTTATATTTTCGTGCATTTTTCCTCAATTTAAAATTTTCCTACATCTGTTATTTTCTTGCATTTTGTGTTACAATTTAAGTGTTACAATTTTCCATAATCAAGCATTATAAGTTACCCACACTATATATATATTTGTATCAACTGATGAATATTACTTAGTGACCATCTACAGCAGTGGTTCCCAGACTTTGATTTCAGACGAACCTAAATGGAAAATTACTGAAGATCAACGGACCACCTTTCATTTCTATAACGTGTATTATTACTTTAGGTAATTAATACATATTGATACATATAATATATGGTCTGGTGCAGTGGTGAATGAATGAATAAACTATATTGAAACGCCACTTTGATAATAAAATGAATCTATATAACTACTGAAAACAGTAGAAAATGCCACGAACCAAAATGGGTTCGCTCTGAACCTACCTTTGGTTCATGGGTTCAAAGTGGACCTTTTGGGGAAATCACGAATCTGCAGTGAATTTTCTAAAATATGAAGAATTAGGTTTTCTAAGACTCCCAATTTTGAACCACTTTTTACTAAATGTTCATCAGTTAAAGTTGAAACATTTTATTGAACGATAAAAGAAAATGTCCAGTACAATATAAGTTAATATAATACAAACCTATAAGCTTAGAAAATAAACATAAAGGAATTGGACTTTGGACTTATAATAGTTGAGTAAGTTTTGATCTATTAATTGACTGTATTGGTAATTAATTTAATTCCTACCTAATTAGCTTCCCAAGGAATGGTAGATATCGTGACTGGCATACCCTAGTGCAGTCTAATGTATGCTAAGTCTATGCTATACTATGTCCTACAGTCAAAGAAAGTGTATCCGTAATTAAGTTTTCATAGTTTATTAACTTCCAAAAGGAAACTATACTTAATAATGCTTGTGGATACTTTAAAGTTGATCTGGGTACACGGCAACAAATTTGTGAGATTTGAAAATAATCGGAAATTAGAAAACTGTGATTTGTGAAATTAGTATCATGCGGAGACTATTTTCTCTGATAGTACTACCTCAATATGATATGGGTGGTATACTTTAAAAAATATCATTTGGAATCATTATAGGAAGTATGGAAAAACTATACAAAAAAAAACTTAGCATTTAGTTCAGGTTTATAGATTTGGTATGTTATACTGTATAGATAAAAGAATTTATTAGGTTACTATAGTCCATAGTTCATAATATAAATATGGCATATCTGAATATTAATTAATTTCTTTGAAATATTAAAAATATCAAAAAAAAGTGACTTGATTAGTATCTTTTTTTAAAACAAAATGAAGTGAAAGAATATAAATAAGCTATATATCACTATATCATTGAAAAATGTTCTATTAAACCTATAAAAAAAAAACATTATTATATAATAAAATAAAAGTAATTCGCACTAAAATAAAATGTTAGCTGCACGAAATAAATGTCCAAATAGGCTTCAAGTATTTCTCTATTTTTCGATTTGTTTCTTCCATAGATTTAAGTGACACAAGACACCTTCCGGAACAGAAAATAGATGTGAACAACACCAACTACAAACACATACTGGGACGTAACCTACCACATATAGGTACTGTCTGAACAGAAAAGACTGACTTGCTGTCAGTAGAGGTACTGTCTGAACAGAAAAGACTGACTTACTGTCAGTAGAGGTACTGTCTGAACAGAAAAGACTGACTTGCTGTCAGTAGAGGTACTGTCTAAACAGAAAATACTGACTTACTGTCAGTAGAGGTACTGTCTGAACAGAAAAGACTGACTTACTGTCAGTAGAGGTACTGTCTGAACAGAAAAGACTGACTTACTGTCAGTAGAGGTACTATCTGAACAGAAAATACTGACTTGCTGTCAGTAGAGGTACTGTCAAAACAGAAAAGACTGACTTACTGTCAGTAGAAGAACTGCATCTACAAGAATTACTGGCCCAAGCTCAGAATTTCGGTTCATACTCACTCATACATTTTGATAAAATTCATGAGATTCTGAATTTACGTTAAAATTAGTAAATTAAATATATCCTCGTTATTCTTAGAGAATAAGATATATAACTACCTACATATAAACACTCTACTTGTATATTTCTGAATTATCTACAATGCTATTTCAAAATCGCATCAAAATTATATTTATGTTCAATCATTCCTTCAATTCTGAAAAATAATCAAACTATTCCTCTCCATAATGATATATTTATCCATAGAATACAAAAAAAAAATGTTATTATAATGTATACATATTCTGGAGTAATTGTAGAAAAAACCATGTTTATAAAAACTATTTAGTTCATGCAATTTAGTAACTGTTTTTTTTTTAAATAATTTAGAACCTGCAAGTAAAATAAGATCGCACATATCATATACATAAGCGTAGCTTAATGGCACATCATTAACATTTTATAAGGAGGTCGCAAGTTTACAATACTATTTCGGCTGAATTTAATCCTAACGTTCACCAAATTTAGAGCTATAAATGATACAAAAAGCCTTTTAGTGCATAAATCTAACACTCGGACTACCGTGCACTAAAAATTTCTATTCCTTTTTCAAAGTATTCTTACCTAAATACAACCTAATTTCTAGATTCCTGTGGTGCGAGGATCTGAACAATGGAAAATTGGTTCATTAAGCTATTTCTGAAGAAGTAAATTACAATATGGGCCAATTTGCTCATTGCAGACCATGTAATGATGGCAAAAATATGAAAACGAAAATAAAATAGAAGAGCCAACACTTCAATTATTGTCAGGCGATATAACAGTATGTATAACAGTAAGACTATGTGACAGTAAGTGAGACAACATAAGTATGAGCTGTTATAAACTGTTAATATAACAGTGTTACGACATATATATCCTGACACTTACAAAAAACGTGCATGAACACATAATTCTTGAAAAAAATCCTGGTCACCATCGAAAATGAAACTCGGTATCATCTCCAATACATAATTAAATTATTAGATAATTTATTCAAAGTGGAAGATAATTGTTAAAAAATGAATTGAAATATCAGCTACCATCCCACCCAAGTATAGAGTCTGGCATTACCTAATAGGTACTAAATTAGGAAAAAGAAGTTTCCAAAATTCACGCTCCTCTTCCAAATTGCTTACGTCCGTTACCAGAGTATATGGCAAACGTGAATTTCAGCCCTGAATATGCTAATCAAAAGTGCTAATTGCCTCTTCATTGTAGTCCCACAAATCAGTCACAATAGAGCAATATTTCTTCATTACAACATACAATATTTGGCTTATTTTGAGTGCATTTAGCCGTACCTAACCACCAATTAGACCAAACTTAAAGACTTTGCCACACATAAATCATACTAAGTTATTGCTCTTTTGGTTTCTGGTCATTCTTAACGAATGTTCTGTGCTGTTTCCAATCAAATATTCACATTCGAACAGGACTATTCTGTTCAAATGAGAGTTTTCAATTAGTCTAGAATTCAAATTTACTCTTCATTTGATATCTCGTCTTATTCCATCAAATCTTAATCATTGAACTATTAAATCGTTAGTTATCAACTTTTCCATTTCGAGATGAATGTGATTAAATTGAACAAAACTGTAAAGATGTTTATGAAGATATGATTTATTATAGAAGAAATCACCAAAAGAAATAATTTCAGAAACTCTATTTGATGCGCCTAATTATGGTTCTATCACCGATATAGTTTTTCGTTTAGTCAACCATTTACTTTCAATTCAAAACCCCATCGGAAAAGACCTTTAATCCAAACAGAGCGCCTAACAAAATCTTCAATGTCCAAAAAATATTTTTATTCGTCATCAAGGACCATCAATACCACATCTTCCTTTTGTTTTAGAATCCAAACGGAATCTTCTCCATCAGAACAGTTCAGAAAACATTCATCTTCATTATGCAATCAACACCGGCAATTATGTAACCTCTGCAACTGGATATTTATATGCAAAACATGAGTGGTTATGCACTTATGGAGCGATTGCAACTGAACTTTTTAGCCACGGGAAAACAGACGCTGAAATAGGTAGCTACAGTAAGGTCTAATAGAAATAGGTAACTGTAGTAAGATCTAATAGGAATAGGTAGCTGTAGTAAGATCTAATAGGAATAGGTAACTGATCTAATAGGAATAGGTAGCTGTAGTAAGATCTAATAGGAATAGGTAGCTGTGGTATAAGATCTAATAGGAATAGGTAGCTACTGTAAGATCTAATAGAAATAGGTAGCTGTAGTAAGATCTAATAGAAATAGGTAGATGTAGTAAGATCTGATAGAAATAGGTAGCAAGAGTAAGATCAGGTAGAAATAGGTAGCTGTAGATAGATCTGATTTAAGTAGGTAGCTGTAGTAATATCTGATAGAAATAGGTAGCAAGAGTAAGATCAGGTAGAAATAGGTAGCTGTAGATAGATCTGATTAAAGTAGGTAGCTGTAGTAATATCTGATAGAAATAGGTAGCAAGAGTAAGATCAGGTAGAAATAGGTAGCTGTAGTAAGATCAGGTAGAAATAGGTAGCTGTAGAAAGATCTGATAGAAATAGGTAGCAAGAGTAAGATCAGGTAAAAAATAGGTAGCTGTAAGAATATCTGATGAAATAGGTAGCTGTAGTAAGATCAGTTAAAAAATAGGTAGCTGTAGAAAGATCTGATAGAAATAGGTAACTTTAGTAAGTTCTAGCAGAAAAATGTAGCTGTTTAAAAGATCTAAGAGGAATAGGTATGAGAATAAGACAGATCTGATATAAATAGCCAATAGGTAGCAGTAAAAAGATTTAATAGAAATAGGTAGCTTTAGGTAGCAATATTAAGATCTAATGAAATTTAGATCCCCCCCCCCCCCAAAAAAAAAAGTGAGCCTCAACCACAATTTGAGCATTGTTAAATTTATATATTGAACGAACATAACTGATACCTACAAAAAAATAATGCAAGTTTCGTCGATATAAACTAAATTACTATTGTTAGAATTATTATATATTTTTCTTAAATATTGATAACGATATTCGTTTAAAACCAATTGATAATTTTATATTTTACTTTATCCAACGCCTAATAGTTTTATTTTTACTCCGATTAGCTTCATACTGTATAGAAATAATTGTATAGAAATCTCTGATTACCTGTGGAGAAATGTTTTAATTTAAATCTAATAGTTAGTAGTAGAGTGAACTAGAACGACATGAACTGATGTGACAAGAATATATAAGTTGAAGAAGCAGAATTTTAGAAGCCAAGAGGAATTGCAGTGCCAAGGAAGAGAATTCTGTATTTATTTAATTGCTGATTTTGAATTGAGAAGTATAATTATTAAGTTTTATCCACAGATCAGTTCTAAATTTATTTTCAGTTTCCGATAAATGGGTTGTAAAATAATGATCAAATTTTAGGTAAATTGTAGGTATAATTATCATAAATGTAGTTTGTGAATGCAATATCAAAACCTTGGTATCTAAATTCAGTATTCCAAAGAAGATAAAATAATAATTATTTAAATTAATAAGTCTGCTTCGAAATCAAAGGATGCCTCACGTATACGTCAAAAGGAAACTAAATACAAAGGACTCGAAGAAGCAGTCATAAAACAAAGTGTCACACACAAATTAAGCTACCACAAGTCAATGAGTTAAATAATAAGTAGTTACATTTACCATATAATAAAGTTCTTTACAGAGAATATTTCCAAATGATATGAAGTATATATCATAAATTCTGTACCCTATGTTGCCACTCTCCTATTTTATATAACTCGGAAGTGGCAATAATTAGAGTTCTTAAATTCGTTAATGATCACGCAGAGTGAGTAATACGAACATTAATATGCACATGCAGTCTTTTAACGCCCTTAATGCACTAATTTCCATGCACTTTAAAACCTACCTATAAGGTATCGTCAGTCTTGTCAATTCTACGTAGGTTAATTGCTGATAATCTACGAATAAGTCCGTTTGTCTCCGCCAGTTCTCTCCTGAATTGTTTTAGATGGTTGTCATCATCGCCGATTATTGAAGATAATGAGTGGGGAATAGAAAATTATCGCAAATCATGGTAGTCTCACCACACTTAACTTTCTTGTCTCCTATTTCTAATATGGTAATGTATGGTGATGTGAACACAGTCTATTTGCATACAGGATATACTGTGGAATTGATAATTAATTTGACGGCTTTTTCTCGGCGGCTGAGCATGCTGGAAAGGTGGCGGAACAGTTACAAATGTTTTTTATTTTTCCGGACTTTAGAAGTGATGTGCATAGGAATGGAATGAATTAGCTTTCGGAAAAGAATAACTCTTTTGTTTTCTACAGCTGGGAAGACTTCTAGTATCACGGTAAAAAAACTATATCTAGAAAGATATAGAAAAAGATAAATTTGGTAATAAACGATGTATCATTATTATTGAAAAACCTGTTCTTAAAAAAAAAATCCTGTAAAACATCAATTTTCTCACTTCAGAATAAATAGATTACACTAATTCTGCACGCTCCAACAAAAGAGAAAAATCATTATAATTCAATTTCAACTCAGAAAACACAAAACTTATCGATGCTAATTACATTTTGTGTATTTGCCGAAGTGCGAGAATTCATCTCTCCATTTTTCTCCGAGATATCACGTGACACCAACATTTACGTGAATTCGCTCTCGTTTCTCCGCTGACCAATCGATTGATTTAGAAATCACTCCGAGAATCACGTCTCGCCAGATGAAACTGCGACACGTTCCTACAAAAACAAACTCCTCTGAATTTTGAAATGATGAGGAAACTAAAAATAATTGACAAATGAGTTTAGTGCATATCAATGGATATGAATGTAAGCAAATTTTTTAAATCATCTTATTTGGTAATCTGGCATGTCTAGTCTTTTAAATCAGGTTTTTAGATTCGTTTTTTTTAAGGTTGAAGATGACACACTAAACTCACACCAAATTGAAGATTCTTTCTGGGTTTAGTGGGGCGTGAAATCTCTGGATGTGAAAGTGACCAAAATAGGTAATTGACACAGAAATACAATTTAGAAATCACTGTAGATTTCCTACAAGAGCTTAATCACCAAATTTAGGTTCTAATTACTTGTTGCATGTGATTGATTCTCATAAATTGAATTCTTAGATAATGCGATAATGTAAATATTTATTTTTAGGTTCAAGATAATTTTCCAATAGTTTTCTACACTCTTTATTATCAGAAGACGAATCTACCAAATCATAAAAGAATTAAACATTTTAGTCTGAAATCTTGATTTGACTAAAGCATTTTGAAACTGAAATATTACACGGACATCCAAAATTAAATTCTGTCGCTTTGAATTACATAATAATTGTAATTCAAATTATCCTATGGAGATTTCTAGTACCAAGTTTTTAGGATACCTCTACAAATATTGCATTCTAATCTCTTTCAAATTTTCCAGAGCACGGATAATGAAAAAATCTATTACATTGAATTGAACGTATTTCTATACACTTTTAATACCCAAGTTCACTTTTGTTAATATACATTTGTTAAGTAATTCTGTTCATGCTTTTAGTGTTAATTCACTAATGGTTAGACAATGAATACTTTCTAAGTAGAGAGTAAGGGGACTCCGAAACTAGTTTTAGATTACGTAACTTTACCACAAATATCAAACTGCTATTTTGAATGAATTTGAACTTTCATAAACTCAAAACACTCAACTTCTTCTGGATTAAAAAAAATGGAATCTCATATCGATGAAGTTTTGAATACCAAAGTTTCTCTATGTATACGAAACTAGTATTATAAAATTCGAATCGATCATTTTTTAAGTGATATAACTAAAATTTCTCATAGAATAATTTTAATTTTTTTTTATATAAGAATGTAATAAAGTTATAACGACTTCTTGAAATTTTCTTGGAGTTTTGAAAACGAAAACAATCATATATATGATTGAAAAGATTCAAACTCAACGGGAAATCCAAAAAATTTTAGGTTATTTAAACTCTGCGTTGAAGGTTTTTTCAGACATCAAGCTTTCGAATAGAAAGATTTCTATTCATCATCAGGAGAAGGGTGGAAAACCGGTGCCTGACAATGAAGAACTTACCTAGAAACAAGGAGACACCTGAAAAAAATAAAACACACTTGATTTTGTAACAGATAATCATATTAATCATATATATCTTAACTGTGAATTCAAAAAATCAATACAAGCAGATTGATACATAATACTCTGTTGTATAAATCTAATGAACAGCTTAAACAGTTAAAGTTATTCGTAGTTATATTTTACTGACCTCTGATTAGCCGTAATAAATGTCTCTGAATTAGTTATGAATGTCTCTTAATTAGTTATGAATGTCTCTGAATTAGTTATGACATCTCTCTGAATTAGTTATAAATGTCTCTGAATTAGTTATGAATGTCTCTGAATTAGTTATGACATCTCTCTGAATTAGTTATGACATCTCTCTGAATTAGTTATGACATCTCTCTGAATTAGTTATGACATCTCTCTGAATTAGTTATGACATCTCTCTGAATTAGTCATGAATGTCTCTGAATTAGTTATGACATCTCTCTGAATTAGTTATGACATCTCTCTGAATTAGTTATGACATCTCTCTGAATTAGTTATGACATCTCTCTGAATTAGTTATGACATCTCTCTGAATTAGTTATGAATGTCTCTGAATTAGTTATGTCATCTCTCTGAATTAGTTATGACATCTCTCTGAATTAGTTATGACATCTCTCTGAATTAGTTATGACATCTCTCTGAATTAGTTATGACATCTCTCTGAATTAGTTATGACATCTCTCTGAATTAGTTATAACATCTCTCTGAATTAGTTATGACATCTCTCTGAATTAGTTATGACATCTCTCTGAATTAGTTATGACATCTCTCTGAATTAGTTATGACATCTCTCTGAATTAGTTATAACATCTCTCTGAATTAGTTATGACATCTCTCTGAATTAGTTATGACATCTCTCTGAATTAGTTATAACATCTCTCTGAATTAGTTATGACATCTCTCTGAATTAGTTATGACATCTCTCTGAATTAGTTATAACATCTCTCTGAATTAGTTATAACATCTCTCTGAATTAGTTATGACATCTCTCTGAATTAGTTATGAGTGTATCTGAATTAGTTATAACATCTCTCTGAATTAGTTATGAGTGTATCTGAATTAGTTATGACATCTCTCTGAATTAGTTATGACATCTCTCTTTCTCCCATCCCTTGTGTCGGCAGTCACGTTCGTGTGCGGTGAAGTCATAAACAACATGTCTGCGGAAACAGAACGAACTTACTTGCACTCTACTATAGACAGGGTTACACCAAATTAATGATTAGAATTAACTTTCTAAACGTCACTTAGGGAAGATCATCTATGATCTTATTATAGTCACTTAAGATTGCCGAAGATCTTCTTCGACACTGAAGATCTTCATCGATACTGAAGATCACCAAAGGATATTCATCGAAACTGAAGATCATCAAAGGATCTTCATCGAAACTGAAGATCACCAAAGGATCTTCATCGAAACTGAAGATCACCAAAGGATCTTCATCGAAACTGAAGATCACCAAAGGATCTCCATCGAAACTGAAGATCACCAAAGGATCTTCATCGAAACTGAAGATCACAAAAGGATATTCATCGAAACTGAAGATCACCAAAGGATCTTCATCGAAACTGAAGATAACCAAAGGATCTTCATCGAAACTGAAGATCATCAAAGGATATTCATCGAAACTGAAGATCACCAAAGGATCTTCATCGAAACTGAAGATAACCAAAGGATCTTCATCGAAACTGAAGATCATCAAAGGATCTTCATCGAAACTGAAAATCACCAAAGGATCTTCATCGAAACTGAAGATCATCAAAGGATCTTCATCGAAACTGAAAATCACCAAAGGATCTTCATCGAAACTTAAGATCACCAATTATCTACATCGATACTGAAGATCACTAAAGATCTTATCGATAATAAAGGTCATCGAAGAGCCACGTCAAATATTCGATTGTCTATTATTATATCTGCAAGCTACGTACGTACGTACTTATCTTTACTATCGTTTTTTTTCTTTGATAAAGACACAAATCTTACAACTTATGTTCTGTTAATATATATGTTAAATTTAATTAACATATGAAATTATTTCAATATATGTACCTACAATCTTAAAATTTCTATTTCTTCGTCATTTTTAGGATGATTTTAGCCATCCAAATTGCAAAATGACGAGAAGAATGAAAAAAAAATGGAAGTAGGGTCATATTTTATTTTGAGCTCACGATTATTTAATTCATTCCTTTTTGAGAAAAAAAATATTGCCACGAAATTTAAATTTTTAAAATTAAAATGAAATATGAGTTACCTTGAGATTAATTTAGCTTGTAAAACCAACGTTTTCGGTCATAAACCAAAACAATTGATCCGAAATTCACCAATTTTTTCGGTTTCTTTTAACATCTGCAAAAAATGAAATATAAACAATTTAACAAAATGTGTATAAAAAGAAATGCATTAAAATTAATTTATACATATAATTAAAGTTTGGGTTAAATCGAACCGTAAATGAAAAAAATCGTTTACAAGATAGAGCGCATTCATAAAATTTTATTCCAATAAAGCGTGATAATTTTAGTTGATTTTATCCATGATTTTATCAAAGGGTTAAATAGGACTGAATTTATAGCAAAAATGTTCAAGAGTGTGCCTAACAATGTAAATATTAACAATAGTATGTGTAACATGTCTAAGAAATTCGGTATCGCAAATTTCCCTCAACAGCCAATTATGTCATGAATTATTTGTCTAAAATAACTCTAAATTGACTAAGGAAAACCATAAAATATTTACCTTTTTATAGTATAAAAGGCAGTTCGAACAACAATTGCCTTTGCTTAGTTTATTTACTATTTATGACATAATAAGTAAATTGGCATATTCTTCTTTAATAACGTACCTGCAGGATACAATTTTGTGTCGAAGAATGCATCGCGACGTAGGTACCTATATGCTATATGCAGGTGGACAATATAATTCTCACTCTAAATGCGCGGAAACAATCAATTTATAAATCGTCGATTGCTTACCATTATTTACCTAGAGTGCTAATTCTATATACTTAGAGCTGTTACCACTATTAATGGTACTGATGTCAGTAATTTTAGTCAATGAATGTCAGCGTGTTTGTAGGTTGATTCTTAGCTACATAATAAATAGGCCGGCAGAGTTTGATACATGAAATGAAATGTCCTAAAAATAGTTTGATAGGTGATCTTAACTAATAGTGTCTATAGTCCTTTTACACATAATAATCTGAATATAGCTTTCAATTTTGTTTATTCCTCTAATACACGTTAAACTATCAAAATGCGGAAGGATAAATGAAACTGCAGATTCTAGGGGTTCCAAATTTTTTATTCGGTCTAACACAGGTGAAACTAACATATATATTATGGATATGAAAAATTCAAATAACTTTCGACCTATATAAGGATAACATACCATTCACAAACAGTGCCTTTTGCAACATTGTGAGCAATTAACGATTAAAAACCTTCTAAACATATCAGTTCATTTCAACCATCTAGATTCAATATCTTAAAAAAAAACTCAAATCTAATGTCAGTAAAAAGAAATCAAAAAGATGAATAGCAAATAATCTTCATTATGAATTTATCTCATCTGGTTTAATGAGGAGCTAATTTGATGGACAGCTTTTAATTTCGAACACGATGAAGAAATATTGACTTAGGCTCTAGATGAAAAAAAAAATTATGAACAAGATGAAACCGCACAAAACGAACAAAACTCAATAATTACAATTTCTTTTTCAAATTTAGAGCATGATTAATTGATTATATTAGTTTTCTAAAACTGATGGGGTACGGTCAAGAACCAACCCAGTCAAGAGTCATGAGCCCCACCCGGTCATGAGCCCTCCTAGGTCATGAGCTGTTTTTTAATCCTTACTTACCTAGATAAATAGATGAAGAACTACTTAGATAGAAATAACTGAGAGTTGCTAATGTAGTTTGTTGTATCCGCTAGTTTGTTGTACTGCACACTTCATGATTGTATAATGACCTGGAAGGGGGGTTCGGGGGGCGGAACGCCACCCGACATACATATATTTTATGTTTAATCAGTAATGAACTACAAGTGTCAATAGGGATTAAATAATATAGATAAATAAGGATTAAAGAACAGGGGGGCTCATGACCGGGGGGGCTCATGACCGGGGACTCATGACCGGGGGGGGGGGGGGGCTCTTGACCGGGATGGGGCTCATGGCCGAAGGGGGGGGCTCTTGACCCGGGGGGGGGGGGGGGGGCTCATGGACAGGGGGGGGGGAGGGGCTCATGGCCGGGGGAGACCTACTCCCTCATGTTCGTACCAGGTTTGGCTTATTTTATAAATTAGGTCTTAAAGGGCACCATGGTGAAATTAATGTGAGAATTAGTCGCATTTTGAATGGCATGGAACCTTCTATGATAATGATTTGGCGCCAAATGAACACACCAATCAGAATCTAGTACAGCTCGGTAAAAGTGACGTATAAACACTCTAAACGAATCACAGATTGGTATATTGATACGTCATCAGGGCAGAGGTAGGAATAGAAGAAAGTAGTGAGGTTGACTAATTTGTCCATTATTCTGGAGGGTGACCGTCCCACATTTTACGAGCCTCGTTACCTCATAATTTGCTACATTCTTCCCCATAGCACTCGCCTAATGAAACAAACTTACACCCCTGTCACTTTTATGAGTCTGGGCCCACTTATTTTATATCAAGTAAAATGCAGTGAAATAAATGAACGTGATAATAAAGTTGTTAATTTCTGCATTCATTTTCCTACAGAATAATTATTTTGATTATAGTTCTATAAGTTTTCCTTATGAATATCTATTTATAGAACATGAGTTTTAATTTTCCCACCCTAGTTTAACTGCTAGCAAATAGGCACTTGCAGTCTTTTAGTCTATTAACCAAATGATGATTATTAAACTAGATTGCTAGTCTGCATAACGTGAAAAGCCGGTCAGGTTTCATGTATAAATCTATTTTCTCTTCCTCTTGTTCGTATGAAAAGGATTGTAATGTTCATATTGTTTCTTACATGCAGTATCATCAGCAATGTAATATCATGGAATTAAATTAAAGGAAAAACATTGTATGGACGATATATAATAGGGTTCATTAGTGAAATTAGGTTCACCGGATGTGATGAAGCTCCCGAAATAATCATTATTGAATATGTTCTAGAGTATAATATACATTTCGAGATAAATTATTAAATTATTAATTAAATGAACAGTATTTTCTTCATCACATTCAAATGTACTATTTTAGATTTTCTCATAATTGACTTCCATAAAATATATGTTTAATCATAAAAGATTTATGGTTGTTTGTCAACAATGTCAACATTGTTCGACCCCCAATTAATTTTCACTCCGAACAAGCCGTATAGTTAGATAAAAATAGATACCATACAATTAATGCCGTACATTATTGCTTTAAATCCATTTGTTTTCCTTTAAAATCCTTTTCCAAATATGAAGGAAATCATTGTAAGTTGAGAAACAAAGAAAAATTACTAGATGTAGATGAATGTACTATTGAGAATCATCAAGATCGCTGATGATAATATTGATATAATTTGTCCATCAAGTTTCCTGTTTTTAGCAAAAGATATTTTCTGAATAGGGTGAGTTCTTAATTATCGGTCGGTACTACATCTTCGGTCATATAAGAAAAAATATGACCGAAGATGTAATACTGACCGATAATTCGTAACTTACCTTAATCTATTAAATGATTATCATATATTAAGTTATCGCCATAGATGATATTCAATGTTGTTTCACCATAGTGTTTCAAACCTCATAACTAGGGTTGTGACAATATGCGTTTAAAATCATAGATCCTGAAAAGATTATAGACGGATTGAATAAAAGAGTATTTAATCGTTCTAAACCAGCGGTATATAGTATTCGATACCATTTCGTTTCGTCTGTGATATTCTTAAGATCTATGATTTTAAAAGCATATTTTCACAACCCTACTCATATAACTCATAGCTCATATCGCCTCTCCATTTTCCTCACAAAGGCCAATAAAAGCGTCCCTCTAAATTGCAAGGCATTTCCCTCACGACAAGAGACGTTAAAATTACCGAAGCACATCTCAAAACTGGCGAATTATGTAAATGAGGAGGAAAAAAGTAGTATTATTGCAAGTGTGGAGACAGGTCCGCTTTGTGTTTCTTCTAATTGAAACATTTCCTCAATTTATTGGTTCAATTTCATTTTAAATTGTCGACGACTTTAATTTAGAAATTATTCAGATATTTTCATGACCTGGTCGAAAAATTCCTTCGTAATAAATATTCTAGCTTCCATTGATATTTACAATGCGGTAATTTTTTAGCTTCTGAATCGAATTGACCACCTTTCGTGTTTAAAAGTAACCTACAATGTGGGTCCAAATGAACACCATTGAAAAATATTTTGATTTAAACTTTTCTTTTAAAAAAATCCAGTCTGAAAATTAGACTGTAATTATTAGACTATAGAGAGATTGGTTATATAGTATATCTTTCGAGTTATCGGACAGTGCCACATTATCGATCAAAAGGAACTTTAAATGTTGTATTTAGGATTCAAAATGTTGTTAAATTTAAGATTTCAAATGTTAAATTTAGGATTTTTAATGTTAAATTTAGGATTTTAAAAGTTAAATTAGGATTTCAAAAGTTAATTTCAATGTTAAAATTAGGATTTTGAAAGTTAAATTAAGGATTTTAAAAGTTAAATTTAGGATTTTGAGTGTTAAATTTAGAATTTTAAAATTTGAATTTAGGATTTTAAAAGTTAAATTTAGGATTTTGAATGTTAAATTTAGGATTTCAAATGTAAAATTTAGGATTTTAAATATTAAATTCAAGATTTTAAAAGTTACACCTTGTGGATATAATAAACCAAATAAGAAAATATTTAACATTTTTCCTTTATTAAATAACTAAAACTATACTTAAAATTATGTACAGAAAATGTTATCACATTTATTATTTTTATGGAAAATAGACATACAGATACACCCAGTGTCCAGCTCTTCATTTCCCTCCAAATCACCGAAATTATTAGAGGTTCACAATAAATTTGGCAACTGGAAAATTTATCACCGCGGAATAAAATAAATTGGCGATAAAAAACAGATGGTAAAAAACACAGGGGATGTTTTACCGAGGGAAAACACTGCACTGATGAACGTACGTATTATAAGTGTGATGTCTTAATATTCTGTAAAAAAAAAACATTTAAAAAAATAAATTATGATTATAATGAAAAGGTATTTTATATACAAGAAAATTGTTCGATTTTTTCTGGATTTGTCAATTGTTGATGATTAGATTTGATAAGGAATTATCTTATAAAAAACAATATATCATATTAGAAGATACTGTATAATTTTGTACTATAAACAATTTCGACCTCTTGAAATTGATTGGACTTTTATTGGACTTTTAAATATACTTTTTTCAAAAGTATATTTAATCAATTTACTTATTTTTTTAAATAGGTATTACCTTACACTGTAAATAGTGACAGTGTTTATATGAATTTTAATAGTAATAGTACGTTCATTAATTTAGAGTTGACTTAATATAATGGGTTTATATTTAAATATAAGTACTTTATATTATCAAAATAATTAAATAATTTGGCCTTAAATTATTTGTTTTTTCTTTTAATTTGTATTTCTTAATAAAATGTGACACACAGACAGACAGAGCTAGCTCTCTTATAATCTTCTATGGCCCCACCATAACTTTCTCCCTTAATCTTCTATGGCCCCACAATAACTTTCTCCCTTAATCTTCTATGGCCCCACCATAACTTTCTCTCTCCATCTTCTATGGCCCCACCATAACTTTCTCCCTTAATCTTCTATGGCCCCACAATAACTTTCTCCCTTAATCTTCTATGGCCCCACCATAACTTTCTCTCTCCATCTTCTATGGCCCCACCATAAATGTATCTCTAGTTTTAACAATTTTTTGTTTCGTATTGGAAAAATACAGTCCTTTCAAATAAAAAATACATGATTAATAAACCAATCAAAGTTGAAAGATAAATTCGCTTTTTTAAATTGAAATGTGTTTTAATAGAATTTATTTATTCAATTATGATAATTATTTAATAAATTAATCTATTCATTCCTAATAATTAATGAGTGAATTAATTAATCAGTTATCAAATTTATATCAGGTATCGATGATACTCAATTATATATACTTATACTTATATTCTATTATTATTTTTTCTGATATGATCGAAAATGTGGAACCGTCCGGTAACTTGGAACCTACCCTATGGTTATATAAATTCAAATTATTGATATTTATTATTTATTATGATTAAAATAGAATGAACTTTCCTGTACGTTTGCACATAATTTATTTAGAATTAATTGAAGATAAAAAATAAAAATTTCCCGAGTTATCATAATTTGAATGAAAACAGTAGTAGTACAGGGTGTGCAATTTAGAAAAATTAGAATAATAACATAATTAATATTAATAACAATATGAAGAAAATAAATTTAAAAAATTAATTATGGGAACACAAATTTTTCAATTTACGTTTTTATAAAAAAAATTTAATTGGAATATAAATTAATATGAATAGTTAATCCTCATCAATTAGAATTACATCAGAAGCTTCTGTGAAATCAGGGCAGCTTTAAGGCAAATTTGAAGCAATTTTAAGGCAGTTTATGGCAGCAATTTTTATTAAGCTTCTATTAAGTTTTAAGGTAGTTTTACCGAAGTTTTAAGGCAGATTTCATGCAGTTTAAGGCAGTTTTTGAGCAGACTTACGTCAATTTTAAATTATTAGTATTTTTCAGCTGTGAGATTTTTCTACTGATTTTGAACCACACTATAGTATTTAAGACAGTTTTTTTACGCAGTTTTCAGGCAGATTTTAGGCAGCTAGCAGTCGCTACTTTGACAGTCCATTTGACCGCTTGGCTGAGCATATGAGAGAGTCACGTGACCTGTCACAGTGTGATGGGGTGACGTCACCACAACACAACCTTTAGCGTCACAATCAATAAAAAAGAAACAGCCCCTATTGCAACGTAACGCTTTTAACCATTAACTTAGGGAGAGTTATGGTGGGGCCATAGAAGATTTAAAGAGAAAGTTATGGTGGGGCCATAGAAGATTTAAAGAGAAAGTTATGGAGGGGCCATAGAAGATTTAAAGAGAAAGTTATGGTGGGGCCATAGAAGATTTAAAGAAAAAGTTATGGTGGGGCCATAGAAGATTTAAAGAGAAAGTTATGGTGGGGCCATAGAAGATTGAGAGATGAGAGAGGAGAGTTATGATGGGGCCATAGAAGATTTAGAGAGAGAGTTATGGTGGGGCCATAGAAG